>WEKX01029566.1:0-46968 GCA_013390025.1 Pitta sordida | reverse complement strand
CTGGTTTTGTGTGTTTGGAAAGTAAATGAAGTGGGAAAACCTACTAAGTTCAGAACCTTTGTTATGTGTGTTAGATACCTCCAAACCTGACCTTGGCATTCCTCTGGCACTGGTTGTACTAAAAAGGCACTATCTTTGTGTCTCACTTCAGGATCCCTTTGATGCAGCAGGCTATTACCATTTGGCACTTGCTGCTGCCATGGACCTGGGAAATAAAAAAGCTCAGCTGAAGATTTACACCAGACTTGCAGTGATCTACCACAACTTCCTGGTGGACCGGGAAATGTCTCTCTTCTTCTACCAGAAGGCAAGAACTTTTGCAACAGAGCTGAACATCAGGAGAATAAATCTAGCTCCTGATCGGTGTTACAAGAGTTCATAAAAACCTTTGGAAAATGCAGTCTAACTATTGCAGAAGTACCTAGAGAAACACTGCATTGGCTTTACAGGAAGATGCAGACTGCACTCCATGTTTCCTGTGCTGCAAGATGGAACTCAGCATCCCACATCAAATTTCTGGTTTGTGACAGTGAACTGCATTTCCTTGTCTTAAACAAGGAGGATTATTCTGGAAGCTAAAGCCAAAACCCTACAGTGTTTTTTAAAAAACATTTGTCTTTGCTATATGTTTCTGCCTTGCTGGATACTGGAAAGTGATTAATGTAATAAATGCAATGGAAAGTATTTAATAAAATATTATAAAGGGAAAAAACCCACACACAGTATGAAATGTGCCTTTCTTGCCATGACTTTTTTTTCACATCAGGTAAATAGATTTACACAGGCAAGTTAGGTGGGGTTGAGGATGGTTTTGATCCTCATTAGAATTTAGTTCTATATTATTAATTCACCCTTTAATGTTCAACTGTGCACTTGAGCACTGTATAGTATATGGCATTTCTTGAGTCTTCCCTTGAAGCCATCTCAACAGCGTATAAAAAGGTATCTGGCTTTTGAAGAGGTAGGACCTCAATTCTCTCCTTGCTCTGAAGACATGAGAATTCTGTGTTTTCCTACTCAGTGTGGGTAAAGAGATTTCAAAGAACTACACTCGGATTATATTTATGTATAAATGGCATTCTTTTAAAAAATTGCTTTAAAACCTGTTAGATCTTAAATACTTCTCCTCCAGGTAACAGATTATTTTATGATTCTGCAGTAACAAATGCAATCAATGCACTTAGACAGCAAAACTGGAATTTACAAGGTCTGGGATGAACTGAATCTGAGCTAAAGGATTTTGCTGCTCATCCAATTATGAGAGGTAGGTTTAATCTTCCTTTCACAATACACCTGTTAGCAATGGCACTGCTCTCTTCAGCATTAGAGAATGGTCAACCATCTGCAGTGTAGAATTCCATAGATAAATCTTATCAGATGACCTTCCTGGTGCAAGACTGTATGAATGGAAGTCTGATTATTTGAGATTAATTACTTAATTATCTTTTCCCATAGCTGTTATGTAAATGATCAGTTTTGGCTATGTGTAACTGGTGGAACATTCTTCAAGTGTAATGAAGCAAAAAGGCTGAACAGCATGGAGTCTGGATGCCTCCTAGATGGGGTGTACAAAAAGTCTGTCAGAAAAGACAGTGAGGGACGGGATGTTTGAGCAAAAAAATGAAAAACAGACATAGGAAGCCATCAAAAATCAGAGGGATTCTACCCAGAATGAGTTGTATAGCTGATCAGTAGCAAAAGTTTGACACTCCTAATGAGCCAAAAAGCCCTGCTGAGCTATTAAAAGTTCTGCAGGCACTGACACACTGTAGGTATTTCTGCTTGATTTGAAATAACAAGGTTTGGCTTCCAGGAAGGCATGAACTGGTACCTGTGAGCAGCCAGACAGAGAGATAGATACTTGTGGTGCTTTCTCATCCACAATTGACCGGTGTTGCCAAGCATCCCCTCCTTTTTTAAAATGGGATTACAGAGAAGGCAAAATATTATGATGCTGTTATGGTATGGAATACTTAATTAGTGGAAAGGAGTTTCTGCCTATAGTATCTTAAATATCCAGAGACAAAAACACTGAGTATTGTACTCAGTAGGACAGGGGCTTGTCCATCTCTCCTGGGTCAAGAAGAAGACATGCCAAACTTGGATGTTCTGTGTGTGTAAGGGAGTGCAGCCCGGTCCTCTCATGGCTGAGCATGTCACTTGGGAGTAATGGACTCTTGGGCTTCATCACCCACGCTCTGAAAGCCTGGAATTATGTCCCTCTGCATGAAATATTTTCTGGAGCGGTAATTGATGCAGAGAATTCCTGGTCATTTGGTGTCTATTAGTGTCTTTACTGGAGTAAAAGCTTCACTGCTTTCTCCTCTCCCAATTTTTGCAATTTTAGCCTCTTTAGAGAAGTTCAGCCTGCTTTATGTTGACTTCTTTTGAGGACCAAGCTCCAGTGTCAGCCAGCCGAGAGAGTCTCTAGCCACGCGGTGGCAGCCTCTAGCTTTGCATCGGTGCCCTCCAGCCCACAAGGTTAAGAAAGGAATTCAGAAACCTGAAAAAGCAACGTACTTTCTCTGTTACTCTTCTCGTCCAACCACACTTTTAAAAAAAAAAAAAAAGTAAAAAACAACTACCTCCCCCAAGTACAAAACCCCAGCTCAATCAAAAGCACAACCCCAGAAAACAACAACCAACCAAAACAAAAAAATATCTCAAGAAAACCCAAATGAAAAACCTTTAAAAACGGGTGAATTAAAACTTAGCCGGGTCTTCAAACATCTTTACCAGGGAGAAAAAACCCCCACAGATCTTCCCCTGCACAGCATCTGTCAGAAAGGAAATGTGCTTCAAGAAAGCAACAGAGCACTTGCAAGGAATAAGAATCGAAGATAAGATTTCTAAGCTATTTTAAAATGCTTTAATTAACTTATCCACAGACAACCTAGAGAAAATTTGCTGTTCTGAAGTAGTTGTTCGGCTCACAGGTTATTCTGAGTTGGAAGGGACCCTCAGGATCATCCAGTCCAACTCCCCACCATCCAGACCATGTCACTGAGCTCCTCATCCAGTCTGACCTTACACACCTCCAGGGATGGCGACTCCACCACCGCCCTGGGCAGACCATTCCAATGAGAGATCTAGAACATCTCTCTCAATCTGGCACTTCAATCAGTGGGTTGCAGGTTAAGTTGCCTTTGCTGTGTACTGACATGCTAAAGGGGTCATAGCTTTGCATGAAAAGGCAAACCAAACACAATTACTCTGACCTACAATGTAAAACTTGTATGCCATTTAGAGGCTGAATTACTCAAGAGTGCTGGGGAACTTGAAAATTGCCAGCAGGTGTTTTTTCCTGATGTAGCAGATGTACAAAATCTGTTTAAAGTAACCTTTCTTTGCCAAGTCAACAGAGGGGAATTTCACCATTGCATGGAAAATACTGATTTTTTTCCAAGTTGGAATGAGCATGACAAACAGAGCATTTTTGCTTTTCTAAAAATAGATCCAATTCGTTCTGAATCCTTCATGAAGCATATCTAACACTTTGGGCTGGTGTTAGATCCTGGTGTTCTATCAGCCTGATTATTCCAAAGTCTATCAGTCTGTCTATACATATGGTTATACATTAGGGAAGAGAGAACCTTCTCAGGAGCCAACCCATTCCCAAGATGAAGGAAGACTTATGAAGAATCACAGACCATTATCCCCCTGCTCATACTTTTATTTACTTATTCCTTTGCAGTGCCTGTAATTTTAATCAACTCATTTTCTTTAAATCTTGAATCTTTGAATCTTTGTCTCATATTGGTGAAGATTTACATGGTCTAAGGATTTGGTTAAAAATCATGCATTCTTGCCAATTGAACCTAAGAGAAAACACTTGTCAATTGTATACTAAGTACATAATTTATAAATGTTTTTCTTTTATGGTCTGCTGTAGGTCTGTCAATTCTCTGCTGTATAAAAGTTCCTTTTTTTTGTTTTTCCTGCACACCAGAGAGAACATCAGTCTTAGCTACAAACATACAGCTGAATAAATAAGTTGTTCACCATGAAATAATGATAATTAAATGACTATAATATTATTCCTTCTTTATTTTCCAATAGAGCCCGTTTTTATAACTTATTGATAACCACATATTTCTCACGAGCTTGAAAGGCTTATAACTACAGGAAGTTTCAAGGAAATTGAGATGTGTTTCAGCAAGCATCTTAGCCTAAAACTCTGTCCTTTGCTAACAGATTTTAATGGATGTCTTGGTTTCTGACATATTTGTTTCTTTTTTTACAGTGCAATTATTGTGTAGGATCACTTCATTATTGTATATTTTGTTGTTTCTGCACACAAGTTGATCTCTGTGTATAAACTTGTATCTGTGACTTTCTGGGTCACTATAAAGATGACAAGACTTGCTTATGAAATCAGAGAAAAGTTGGCCTTGTTGCATCTTTTGCCAATTATTTTTGCTCCATTGCTTTCCTTTTTTAGACATCATTTTTACTTTGGTTTAGGTTCTGCCAGGCTTGTCATCACCCTTGCTGGATCCTGGGTCTCTGCCACATACCAGTTAACATTGGAAAAAAAATCAATCCTGTTTCTTAGAACGAGTCTAGAGGAAAGTGTACTAATTGGTCAATGTTTATTTTAGACCAAATGAAATACGGTTACCTGTTCACTATTAAGCTTTAGTGACTAGGAACATTGATTTACTAGCCAAGCAGGGTGCTTTAACAATGTACTTTCTTCCATCAAAAATCATTCCTGTCATAAGCTTTTGAAAAGCTTTGTGTTGGGAGTATGTTTTGAAACATGCTACCAAAATTCTCTGCCTACTGAGTAAGCTTTGTCTACTTGCATCTTGCTGCTTTTTAGTGTTTCTGAACTTTACTTTTAAATTTATACCTGGATTACCCAAACCTATTTGTTGATCTTTTCTGAACTCTCTTCTATTTTGAAATTATTTTTTATAAGCTAGGCCTTTATTACATATGCTGGATATTGTTTATGACAAGTTAAATCTAACATAAACTCAGATTGAGCATTTAGAAATATTTATATTGCTGCCTTTGGACCGCTGTGTTTACAAGTTAAGGTTTTATTTTACTCAGTTGCTGAGAAATGGAATTCTGATTTGGACAACATGCCACATTCTCAGCTCACATAAATCAGCTCAGCTCCATAAAATAAACCCCCAGATATGGGTCAAATATAAGAATCTGACATTTGGCTGAAAGTCTTGATCTAATACAACATTGCCTTGCCACAGGAGATAAAAGCAAAGTGCTGAGGTCCTGCACAAAGGTTCAAGTGGAATGGTCTGCCCGGGGAGGTGGTGGAGTCGCCATCCCTGGAGGTGTTTAAGGTCAGACTGGATGAGGAGCTCAGTGCCATGGTCTGGATGGTGGGAGGTTTGGATGGATGGAGCGTGGTGCCCGTGGTTCCACACTTGTGGGCCTGATCCCTGGGTGGGCGTTCGCTTGGGAGTTGGACTCGCTGGTCCTGTGGGTCCCTTCCAACTGAGAATAACCTGTGAACCTGTGACTCATGGCAACAGGCTGAATGTGGGCTGACAGACTGATCTTCCATCTGGGAGCTGCTGAGCAGCTCTGGTGTGTGGCTGTTTTCCCGTGTGAGAGTCTGGAGAAGTGGGTTACGTGGGCAGGGATGAACTGGAGAGACTTCCTCAGCCTTGTGTTTGCACTAAACTGTGAGCAACACTTCTGCACAGGATGTAGACATTTTGGCATATTCCTACACATCCTTCTTCTTGTTTGTCCTCTCAGTGACCTTCCTCCCTCTTCACTGTTCTACAAATTATTAAAGGTTCTACTGGAACTGCAGAGTAGGACACATTGGAGAGGTCTGACTCTGGAAGAAGATCACAAGTGCATCCTTTAAAACCATTCCCTAACTTTCGCTGTAGTTCAAGGTCTTACAGATTTTTTTTCCAGAAGAGGAAAAAATCTATAATCTTTCATTGGTTGATTTGTATTTCTGTAATTAGAGTCTTCTCCCATTCCGCAGTTCCTAAGCCAAGTTATTCTCTGCTTTGTTTACACTTTCATGAAGCTCATATTTGGATGATTTTACTGGAGAGTGATTTTAACAATTTCTGCTTGGATTCTTCTTTACTTCTTTTGTCATCTTACGCAGAAACCTTTTACAGTTAGTTTATCAGTTATACTTCGTGAGAGGAAAATTTTATTTTTCATTTAATTTTGAATATTAGAGAGTGAGGAAATCATAAAACTGAGTCTTATTTAAATTTATCTTCCATGAATTAAAAAAACCTAAAAAGTGTCCGATATAAATCACCATGCAAATAAAATTTTCATTATTGTAGAATCTTAAATAATCATTTAGAAGTATGTTTATGTATTTATAATTGAACTCGTTAAAATAAAAACCCTGTAGCAATTTTTTTTTCACACATCCTTTTCCAAAGAAGACACAAATCTTGTTCAATCCCAAGAATTTACTCTTGGATGGAATTTTTTATAAAGAATCCAGCAGAAACATGCAAAGCCTCAGCAGTTTGGATTTGACAACAACATTGCAATTCTTGGATTACCATATATTTGCACTTCTTTACTTCTGTATCTTTTTAATTTACTTTGCAAATCCTGCAGCAGTTATTTCAATAGTCACCTTTCCTCTGGAACACCGAGGATCTCACAAGTGGGATTTAATAAAAGAAAGACATAATCTATGTCATTGGAAATACCCCAAACAATGGCAAACAGTCTTTGGGCTCACATTTCATCGTCTTCCAGGGTAAGTACTTTAATGGGACAGAGGATGAAGATGAAGGAACAAAAGGCAAATATTGTAAACCAGTGTCACATCATCCATCCTCTTGTACAATAACCCATGATGTAAATGTATGATTTATAAAGAAATTGAAAACAAGCAGTTAGGGCTTCATCCTGTCAAAATGGAAAGGATTTCAAACATCAGCCTTCAGAGAGAGATTTTGGGGTGTGTTTACATGTTTTGATGAAATCTGGATGTCTATAATTCGCCTTCCAAAGCAAATTGAAATGGGCTGAATGCACTACTGATGGCAGGACCAGAAATTAAACCTCTTTAAGAAGATAAACTTGTATTGAAGTCCTGTGTTATGGAGAATAAATCTGGAATGGGGAATAGCTGACTGGGTAATGGAAGCGGATGGAGGATTGCAATGGGTGACAAGTCAGACATGAACAAATATTTTGGCTGTAGTACAAACATTACAAGCTCTTCAAATCAGTAGAAGCGTCAGAGACGAAAAAGAGAAATCAATTCTCTGTCCAGTGAGGGCTTGGAACTATATCCACTTAAGGCACAACACAACAAAAGAAAGATGTTGAAAAATTAAGGTACAAAGAGAAACAGTGAAACTGATAAAAAGTTCTTTTAAAAAAAAGAACTTTGAGGAAGAGTTGAAGGAATAATGTTTGTTTAGTCTAGAACAAACTGAGGGCAGATATAACAGGCTTCACAATGTAAAAGCTTTTTAGGAGGAAGATGGCTCTTCTCATCTTCAGGGAAAGGAAAACAAGATTTATATTGTGTATTTTGATAATAGAAGGACTGCTTCATTAAAGTACCAAGATCTATCACAGAAGAGGGCTCTCATTCATTGCAACTTTTTAAAAAACAATTTAGATAAATATTGTTTTAATGTTTTTCACACACACACACAGAGAATATTATGAGTTGGAAGGGACCCACAAGGATCATCTAGTCCAACTTACCATCTAACACCCGTACAGAGACCGAGAGCACATCCCAGAGCGTAACACCACCTAGATCCCTCACAGTCTAGCAGGCCACTCCGAGCTGGAAGAGGCCCAGCGTCATCCAGCCCTACACCCCCCAGCTAGACCATGTCCTGGTTGTAGGTGTTTCTGCCTTGGGGTTGCACTAGATCCCTAGGGATCCCTTGCATTTGCATGCTTCCAGGATTTAATCTGACAAAGCAGAACAGCTTAAGCTGTGGGGGGATCAAAAGACTTCCATCTGTAAATGTCCCAGAGCCTACTGGACATAAGCCAAGGGAGATGGTGATTCAGACTCTTTCATGTCTAGCTGTCCAACCACTAACGAAACAGGCATTACGTATTTCACTGGGTTGTGTTCTGTGGGGACAAACCATTCTCACATCAGTAGAGTGAGAGACAGGGGGAAACCTGTTTTCTTTCAGGTTTTCTTTAAGGGTACAACCACATCTTTGGTGCTGTCAGTGCTTGTGTGCATGTGAGCAGTGACAAAGCTGTAAACACCCATGGGATTTAATCAGGTCGAAGAGTTTGGCAGAGTTTTGGAATGGTGGTGATACCAAAACACTGGGTGGAAGCTTAGTGAGAAATCCCATATCCTGCAGCGACTTAATGGGCTTTGCTATACCCAAGCGAAACAATAAAAAAAATCTTTTTGGAAGATTTAATTTTCTCGTTGTATTATTCTTGTGCTCAGACAAGCTTAGTGTTTGTGAATGGAAGGAGATAGGACAGCAAAACAGACAGACATAATTCCTTTATCTGTACAGGCACAGCATGAAATCCATGATGCCCAAAGGCTTCCTCAGTTTATGGGAGGATAGTTTAGTCTCCAGGCTCATGCAGCCTGGAGTCTACATTTGGAACAGAAATGTAACATTCATTGCATGTTACTGATCTGTTCAGCAATTAATTTCCCTACTGAAACATTTTTATAGGCAGAACTGTTTTATAGGCACATTTTTATTTCAGTTGAATGTAAGAATCACAGAATCACATTTTAACTGAAAAATGAAGCTACTTGCAAAACTTTACAATGTTTATCAGGAAAAATCAGATGTAATAGTGAGTGAAGCACGGCACAATCTTTTCCAGTAATTTTTCTTGTTTTTTATTTTGCTGGCTTTCGTCTCTTTTCCATCCATCATCCTCAGTGAAAACACTTTACAGTACTATTGCGTGGGCTAGATAGATGAATAGTCAGATATTCAGCACCTGACACCAAAGCTCCAGTCCTCCAACTCAGGCTTATCAGCTGCCTAAAGCAGTTTGAAGTTCACAGACACTTATAATTTGGCCACAGGATTCTCTTGACTGGAAGTTCCTCCTGTGATGTGAGTACACTGTGTCTAACATGGGTAACTCAAATTTCAAATCTAAATCCCATTGGGGTCTGCTAACAAGCTACTCCTTTACTTATTTTGATTGACACCTCAATCCAGGAGGCAGTTTCAAACCTGCTTAAGAAATCAATCTTTTAAAAAGAATAAAAGAAACAGGTTCCTGTCTCTACATCCCCGGAGGTGTTTAAGAAAAGACTGGATGAGGAACTCAGTGACATGGTCTAGATAATGGGATGATGGGACAGGGAATTAGGTTATGTCCACAGCTCTGGGGTTGTGGGTTCGATCCCTGTATGGGCATTAGCTTGGGAGTTGGGCTTGATGAACTCTGTGGGTCCCTTCCAACTCGGAATATCATGTGATTCTGTAATCCCAGTGTTGGAAACTTCCATTACATGTCCAATTTACTTTGTTGATTGGCCTACACTGGCCTTTCAGCTTTGGTCACTGTGGTTTGAAGCTGATGAAAACTCAGGCAAACACCCTGAAGACTAAAAGAAAACTGCTTTTCCAAGGACTACAGTATTTCTCCAGTAACACTGCAAAGTTTACAAGGATGCAATCAACCATTCCATGATATCAAATCAATAATATGTGCAATGAATTATTTTTATCACTCCGTAACTCAAAAAATCTAGGTTAATGAAAGCTTTCTTGTGTTTAATTGGCAGAGTTTATGCTACTGTGCTAAATCTGTCACCTGAGAGATTTGTTGTCATTGATTCTGGTGTCCTATTTCAGGTACAAACCAAGAAATATACCCTAGAAAGTACGCCATATTTAGCCATTGAGTTTATCACTTTCGTTGCCAAGTAAAATATTTTCAAAATTGAAAAACATGCAGGTTTTCTTTTCATACTTGTTGAAAAAAAATAAAAATTTCCACTGCTACACAAACACAAACACACCCGTGAGCACAAATCCTCAGTGAGGTAATGGCAAAGCTCAGAAGCAAGTCTGCAAGAAGTGAGACAGGCTTATGTGAACAAAAAATATTGAATTTATAGGCTGGGTGCTGACTGCTGTCTTCCACAGGTGCTGGACATAATTTAGCAATAGAATTTTTAAAATTACAGCATACATTCTTTAATTTCATTTATAGAATGCACCTGTCAGAACGCGTCGATCCTAAACAACATCTCCTGATTACTCTGGCTACTTTAATTTTAATAATAAATATGAATTTAATTTTAATATTAAAATTCATATTTGTGCCCAAGTCTGGTGGACTGAAAAGACAACACTAAAGCCATTGTTTCCAACTATCATATTTACCCTTATGTGCCATTAGGGAGAATGTGGTCATGGTTCTGTTATTAAGAATAACCAACCCATTACTGTAAGTATTACAGATCTGAATATTTTTTTAAATTAAAATTACTTTCCTTTTGGTGAAAAAAATGAAGCACATAAAATATTAAGAAAATAAAATATTCAGTACAGTTTTTAATTTCAGAAAGGTGTAGAACTTTCCCCTTTTCTACAGGACTGGTGACTTATTCGGGAAAGAAGAGTGAGATCAATAAACTCCTAAAATTAATTTTTAACTTGAAAATACAACAATTCCAATGTACGCTCAGGCAAAATGGCTGGTATCAGGCATGTAAAAGGAGATGGCCTCAAGAATATTTTGTCTGTGGTTTTCATAAAAACAGATTTCTGAGGTAAATTTGGTCTCTCAGCAATGGAAAATTTCTGTGGACCTATGAGCCATTTTGAGCTATGAAATGATACCAGTGCTGCTTGTATTTGTTCATGGAAAATCTTGACGTATGTCACGAGGCGTAAAGGAAAGTAAAACACAGGCCATTTTCTGTAGGAGAGAATTGTGACACCGGTTAGGAGAATAAGAGCTTGTGGAAATGGGTTTCTAACCTCTCANGAATGGTCTGCCCAGGGAGGTGGTGGAGTCGCCATCCCTGGAGGTGTTTAAGGTCAGACTGGATGAGGAGCTCAGTGACATGGTCTGGATGGTGGGAGGCTTGGATGGATGGAGCGTGGTGCCCATGGCTCCAGGGTTGTGGGTTCAATCCCTGCGTTGGTGTTCACTTGGGAGTTGGACTCGATGATCATGTGGGTCCCTTCCAGCTCAGAATAACCCGTGAACTTGTGAACATAAACAGCTTCTGTAATCTGCCAATATTACCCAGAAGCCCTTTGAGAAGGAAGAGACACGCAGTCTCGTTCCCTGAGACTTTACATGGTGATGTCCTGAAAATGCTTACTGTGAACAAAGTTGTTACCTCCTATAGTTCCTTGGGAAATTAAATTTCTTACAGTATAATAGTCTGGGATGTACTGTCATGTACTCGTGTCTGAGTGGTTTTCTATGTACAGGAAGACAAGGTATAGATTGACTTAGATATGTGTTAAATGAAAGTAACCCAGTCCTAAACCCAGGTGTTTGCTGCTTTATCCGTCTCTGAGAAATGAAGGAAACATTACTGGTAAGTTAAGGATAATGTAATTTAATTTTATTTAAAGATAATTTCTGCCTTCCTAGGAAATCTATAGTGATAGATTGGGACTAAGGGATAATGAGTCTAACATGAAACAAATAGAAAAAAAATCTGCTTGAGTTTATTTAGAAATATGTGTACAATCAAAAAAATGCTAACTATTTATCTGTCTATAACGTCAGATAATTTTTTAGGTGAAAACCAAAATGAAAGACCAGAATTCCTACCACAGCAAATTTTTCTGCTACACTTCACTGGAACATGGTAATTTTTTTGAATTATTATTACATAGAATAATCTCCTGTCTGTCAGGGTTTCCAAGTCATCATTGACCCAATGCCAAATGGAAGCAACGTAAAAACTACAACAGAATTGAGTGAGAGTTAAAACAGTTCCTGGAGGAAGAAGTCTGTTGTGAATAAAGTTGTTTCCTTATGGTTTAGCTTTCCATTAATGGAAGCCTATTTCCACAATTAGAACTGTTTTCATTAACTGCTGTGGGCCTTTAGCAAAGAGGAAAAGCCGAAGGTCGTGTATTACCTTCTTTGCTCCGTGACAAAAGTATAGCTGCTAAATCTCAACTAATCTACTCATAACTTCCTCCTGAAAGACTTTTAGCAACAGTCTTGAAAGAAACAGTAAGAATAAAACCAACAAATACTTAAAATCATAATTTATAATTTGAATATCAAACTCAGATATTGAGGACAAAGTTGACGAAAATGATGCAAACCTTGCTAATGTTTTCTACCGGAGAAAGATCAGAACAGTTCATGGTCCTTGGTTTAATACACATACACTGAAATAATGTTAGGTTCTTTCTTTCTGAAATTATACTTTCTTCCATCCCACAATTGAACTGGTATCATCAATTTGGTACTGGTGCAGTGGAATGGAATTGATGACACAGAAGGATCCTTGCCCAACCCAAGCGAGTCCATGTAATCACTTTTTTAGCTAACACAGATTTTCCTACCTCTCTTCTAATCATTGCTGTGCAGGATATGTTCCTTTCTTAGGGAAGAGGTATTCCTTACATTTTAAAAACACAACCCTTTGAATGCAAATAAAATGACTAATGCTTCTTTAAGCTCATAGTGGTTCCAAGCAGTAACTTAAATGAGGGGCTGTTAGTTCATCTGTGACTGAAAACCAAAACCATATGGATTAGCTTGTTAGAGTTCTCACAACACATAGCTATGAGTTATGATCATGGTGGGGAATGCATTTCTTTTTCAGTTGCCTTCTTTTAAGCTTCTCTCTCAGCTGTTTCATTATATTAGGATTTTAGAAAATGGTTGCATCTAATCTCTTTCTAAAAAGTCTTATTGAGTAAGAGGGAAGGAGCAGATGTTATTTTCAAATGTGAAAATCTAGCTAAAAATATGAAACACAAGTTTGCTAGGGACAATTCATAAACCCCACATGTTCTTCTACTTTCTCTTCTGTCAAAGGGAAGCCAAATCCGAAAAACAGTTTCAACAGGAAAAAAAATAGATCACAGAACCTGTCATCTTCACTCCTGAGAGTGTTACCCAAACATAGATCACAGAATATTCTGAGTTGGAAGGGACCCACAAGGATCATCAAGTCCAACTCTTAACACTGTCTCCCTGGCAGGAATCGAACCCGGGTCTCCCACACACCAGGTGGGGACACTTACCACTGTACTAAAGTGGATTTCTATTGGTCTCTTTTTAAAAGCATATTCTTTTTGAGTCTTCGCATGAGTTTAAGATTGATGAATTAATCAATTAATGTGAGGTTAATGAATTAATGCTGTTCCCTGCTTTCTGTGAGTATGTGAACATGCCTAGTGCAACAAGCTAATCAATGGAATTTGGCAGAAAGATCCCAGCAATGTGAATTGTAAGGGGCTTTATTGGGAAACAGTCAGGACAGGACAATTGCATGCAAGTCAAGAAGCAAAACTTTATATATGTCAGTGAGAGAGTGGATACTGAGAGTTTTAAGAATGTGTTAAACCCCTGCTCAAATTTCTTTGAATCTGACAGAAATTCCTGAAAATGTTCATCAGGGTTCATAATACATTCCACTATAAAATATTCCTCAACTGTAACTGTTGATTGACTGCCCTGCCTCAACCCTCAGCTGTCAGGGAAATTTTCAGATGTGTTTGGCCTTTGCTTGGACTACTGGGACCACCAAGCAGCATCCCACTAGAGAACTTTGGAGCTTGCAAGCTGAATCAAGTTTCATTTGTTTTATTATAAAACCTGAGTCTTGGATAGATGTCTAGTTATCAACTTCATTGTTTTTGTCAGGGATATAGGTATCTATCTACAGGACTGAGAAAAAAAAACCCCACCATCAGATGAGTGTAAGTTTTGAATCTGACTAGCTAATATGAAAATAGACACCCACATTTGATGAAATGAACTGCACCTTAAATTCCATTGATAACACTCATGAAATGAACTAAATGCTTCTCGTGTCTTGAAGAGCCTTTGTTTTGTGGTTTGATAACCGACGCTGCACTGAAATTTCCATTTCTCTGCCAGTGCCTCCAGATTAATACATAAGGGTTTTCTCTCCTCAGGGAACTCTAATGGCTCTTCAGCTCATGTAATTGCACTCCTGAGGAAGATAAACCTGACTCTTGGTGGTTTGTGGTAAACTAAAGTATCTCATGGAACATTTCACAGGGGGAAAGACATTAACCTCAGTGTCCTGGCCAGATTATACACTATGTACTAGTAAAAACCAGTAGAGAAAGGTTTTTCACAGAGAGAGTGATCCCTCAGTGGAATGGTCTGCCCAGGCAGGTGGTGGAGTCGCCGTCCCTGGAGGTGTTTAAGAGAAGACTGGATGAGGAGCTCAGTGACGTGGTCTGGATTGTGGGGAGTTGGACTGGGTGATCCTGAGGGTCCCTTCCAACTCGGAATGGCCTGTGAGCCTCTGAGGAGGTTTTGGGACTAGTTTTGAATTCCTCACTCAGAGTCTGGTGCCAGGATCTCTCCTGGTGCCCCCTGAGCTCAGATGGACAAAACATGGTGCTCACGGCACCAGGGTTGCGGATTCCATCCCTGTGTGGGCATTCACTTAGGAGTTGGACTCAATGATCCTTGTGGGTCCCTTCCAACTCAAAATATTCTGTGAATTCAGATGAGCTCTTTCAACCCAAATCCACACTGGACTTGGCCCTAGGTTCAGCTCCCATGTAGATCTCCTGTCAGCTGTGCTTGGAGAAGTTCACCCGCAGCACAGGGTCTTTTGTTCTCCTTTGCTTTTGATGCTGTCAGGTGAATGAGAGTCATTTGAACTCTGAAGAACAGAAACAGAAATCAAAAAGCAACCAAATCCCGAGTGATTCTGTCCACAGGCAGATGTTTTTAGATCACCACCATTAAAAAAGTCTGCATAAGAAAACATCAGCTGAAAGAGAAGAACAGATTGTTGGCACTTAGAAAAGAAAACATTGTAGTGTTGCAAAATCATATTTGCTTACTAAATATTGATACCAGATGAGTTGTCATTTGTTGATAAAAATATTTCAACATGATAAATGCTTTAATGTAGAAATTTTTTGAAACATATAACATTGGAAAACTTAACAGGAGAAAAAAATTACCTATATGTTGGAAAAGGACTGATTTAAGTTGAACAAATGATATAATTTACATGAATGAATTTCATTGCATCTAGATTAGATATCTAGGATAATAGTCACCTTTTTAAATGTTGGGGATGAAGGAGGTAGAGAGTGAATGGAGGAGAGGAGGAGATTCTTCAAGAAGCCAGATGAAAAGACAAAGGTGAGATTAAACACAGTAGTTCTGATGAGACAAACTCTCCAGAATTTGAGGGAGTTGCTATTGACTGAGTAGATGAGGAGCTGAGAAGAGCTGGTGTGGATGAGGTAGAAGAAATTAGAATTATATCTTCAGAGACTGAAATGGGAATGAGCAGCTCGATTTTCACAAAAAAGAGAATATAATGAAGGGCTAATGATAGGGAGGAATCAAGCAGTGGGCTTGCCCTGGAATGCCTGGGGGAAATGAATGGCTTACACGTGAAAAATGGCAGAGTTCTGCAGTGACAGCAAATATCTTGGAAATACATCACATTATTTGTTTATTTTCAGATTTGATCTCAACTGCAAATACTGATACATATATTCATCTTGTTCTCTTCCATATGTAGTCACTACTCTTTCCTAACAACTCTGAAATGCAGCTGCTCCATGACAAGCAAAGGATGAGAAAACAGGCATGCATGACTCCTTGACTAGTAAAATTTTCCAAAGGCTGGGCCAGAAGCACACAGAAGTCTTGGGGATAGCAGTAAATATACATTCCCTTGGGTTCTTTGGAGTGTGGAGAAAACAAGTATCTCCTCTTTTTCCTCCCGTGCATAAAAAAAATACTCCTAAAATCTGCACATTTCCAAATACAATTTATGCTCTGATTTCACTGTAGCAATATTATTTAGTAATTTCAATGTGCAAATTCCTTTTAACTTAGAGCGTCTAGTATTTACTCTTCTTTACTCATCATCAAAAAGAGTTATGATGGTTTTAACCTATTTGGATAAAGTACATTGATGAAGAGAAATCGGTGAGAATGCTGATTAAACCAGTTTCTTTCATCACAGGTTCACAGGTTATTCTGAGTTGGAAGGGACCCACAGGATCATCGAGTCCAACTCCCAAGCGAACACCCACCCAGGGATCAGACCCACAAGTGTGGAACCACGGGCACCACGCTCCATCCATCCAAGCCTCCCACCATCCAGACCATGTCACTGAGCTCCTCATCCAGTCTGACCTTAAACACCTCCAGGGATGGCGACTCCACCACCTCCCTGGGCAGACCATTCCAATGAGGGATCACTCTCTCTGGGAAAACCTCTTCCTAACATCTAGTCTAAACCTCCCCATGCATAGTTTGAGGCCATGTCCTCTTGTTCTGGTGTCAGCATCATGAAAAGCTGTGGGAGATTTCCTATGCATGGCAACTCTTGGCCATGAATGGAAGATGAGTGTGAAGCAGATGTGGAAAAGCTCCAACACCCGTCTCTCAGTGTGGCTTTGATAACCATACACGAGAATTTCAACAGGCATCTAAGTAGATGGGGTAGAAAGAAGGTCTTGTCTTGACCAATAGTGAGTTTTCACAGATATTCATCCATGGAGACAAACCAGAGAAATGTGATTAACGAGCTGGAATAACATGATCTGGATGGGTTTGTGCTACAATGTTTCTTCACACTGCACACATCTGTCACAAGCTCGTGAAATCGTTTGCCCGATTTCTTTATCTGCAGGAACATTCTTTGTGTGCTGACATCATATGAAACGTGCCAGGGTAAGCAAATGAGGCCCTATGGCAAACAGCTTACTCTGACAGTAACACCTGCCTTCTTAACTGGCTTTGGCCAATGATTTCACACGGCTGAGCTGATAAAAATGCCCAGAGTTTAGGTGAGAAGGTCTCACAACCATCCCTGCAGTCCAGCCCTTTGGCACAAAGCTAGTCTGAGTCACAGAATTACAGAACCACAGAGAGTTGCAGTTTAAAACACAGTGATAGTGTCAGGACTTGATAAAATTTCTGCTTCCAAATCAGCAGCACTATCTACAATGAGAAGCATAATTTAAGACTTTCTTCACTTTTCCCAAGGATCTGTTTTAAGTCACCATAAATGAGAGGACACTGGACCTTTGGACTGACTTAAAACACTTAACATTCTTATCTTCTCCACGCTTGACCCCATTTATGATTGTCCTCATCCCACCAATATCCCTACCCGGGCTTTTGAATTTTGCTAGCTCCTTCCTTCTGACATCATTAAGTCCCCACAGGGAAAAGTGAGGCTGTTTTATAATGTTCCTTGTTGTGCTTATGTTGTCTGTTCTTTAAGTCCTCAGAAGTAGTTCTGTTTACCTTTAAGTTTTAGGCCTCAAACTTGAAGCAAAATATCCAAGTCTTCCAAATCATGAAAATGTGATGGTTTTCTTCAAATATTAACTACTGTAGTAATTTGAGAGTTTCCATTCCATAATAAAACAATTTTCCAGTTCTCATTTCGCAGAGGAGAGCTCAAAAACACAACTGCCAGGCTTACAAAAGGAAGACCATAAAGACTCCCTCTCAATACAGGTTATGAAATTTTAAACTCATAACCAGGAGAAGGCTCAGGAGTTTGAAAACTTTTGGTTGGCAAGACTCCTAAACCCACCTTTCTTCAGCAATCTTCCTTTGGACTCATTGTTTAATTATAAATATTTGATGAGAAAAGCATCATATACTCCAGGCAGGTAACTTTTGTGGTAAGTCCCCTCACCATTTCCAAGTTAAATTGAACAATTTATCCTTTCATGGATTAAATAGAAAGGTGGCTCCCTGAATTTAAACTTTTAACCTTGATTTCTAGAATTAGTTCTGTATTTGTTTCCATAAATAATTCTACAATTCTGTTTAAGTCCTGCAATCCCCATGCCTCTTGACACCCACTGTCCAGACCCTCCCACAGAAAGACTGGCAGATGTCCAGTGACATCCACACCAGCCTTCTACACAGCCAAGCCACCAGAAAAACATTCATAAAATCTCCAGGCCCCTGAACCTTGTTGCTCTGCCAACAGGGAAAAAAAAAAGGGTCACATAAAATGAGATGGTATCAACAAGGAAAGCCAGGGAACAGATGGAAAACAGAAGGAGGTTGATTTTGTGATGTTTTAGAAAATACACATGGTCATATAGTTAATAGCTAGTGACACCAATAATGATAGCACAAAGGGAGCAAGCTGGATTAATAATGGAATCCGCACTTTAAAAAGAGCAAGTAATTTAGTGGAAGTCTTTTCTTACTTTCTGAATAGAGGTTAGTATAATACAGTTAGGACAGCTCTATTCAGACCATGTCCTCCTCTTGGCAAGGTTCTCTAACCTTGCCAATCCTTCCAGGAGATAATACATGCCATCTGGAGGAAGGGTTTCTCTTTACCCCACCCTCCCATCTGTTATATATTTCTCTTTGATCCCTCCATCCTCAGCATTTTATCCTCTGATCATCGCTGGACCTCAAACTCCAGCTGTACAACCCTTTTCACTTTCAAACTCACTGTACTTCTATTTGGGTTTTGCCCTGTGGTTTTATCACACGGCTCAAACTACTAGTCTGCAACAGTCTTAACTGAATCCTTATTCATCTCTAACTCCTGTACATCTCTTTCTTTTTATCTTGAAATTCGGACTGAACTTTCTGGACTTATTTAAGGACTTCTGCTATCTGATTACAAACTCTTTAACCAGGCAATTGTCTGCATTACAGTGACAAAATCAGAAATAAAACAGGGAGGGATTTCAAGCTCCTACCTACCCAGGGAAGGATCTGCACTTTCAAAAGTAATTTCTAAACAATAGCCATAAAAGCTTTCTTATAAAAAAGACCTCAAAACCCAGAAAGTCCACAAAACTCAGTTCCAATCCTTAGCATGTTTGGATTTAGAAATATCAGTCCCTTTACACTTAAGATCTTCATAGTATCAGTCCTAAAGTTCCCTAGCAGTACTTTAAGTGCTTTCCTTCTCTGCTCAACAAGGAGAACAACTTGTTACTCTCACTCAGCAACCTTTAACATATTTGACTGCTCTTATCAGGTCCCTCTTTTGTCCCCTTTTGTTTTAGACTAAACAATTTCAGATCTTTCAAGTTTGGCTTTAAGGCATATTTCTAAATCACTCATGATTTTGCACCCCTGTGGGTTCTCTCCAACTGATTAATGCATTAATTTTTCAGCAGCAAATGCAAATCTAGGCACAGAATATCAAAGCCAAGTCCCTATATTTGATCAGAAAGATCAGAGGAACGAATCTGAGTTTTCTACAGCTCAGGGAAAAAAAGCCTGAAATTTTGGTCCTTGGATTTCACGGAGGGGAAAAACAAATGGACCTTTTCTTTCCTTCTTCCATTCTCCATTCTTTTCTCTTCAAACACATAATTTGACCTACCCTTGTCACCCCATAAACACCCTCACACTTCAAACAGCTCTCCAAAACACAGATTGTCATGTTTTGTTCCTCTGGACACTTTTCATTCTTATGAATCCATATTTACTGATTAAAAAATAGATTCTTATTTTGTTCCCAGACACCTGCTCATATATACACTTGTCTTTTCACTGCAGAGGAACTTATATATAATGATAAAGTTTGAGATAAAATTCCCCTTCCATGGCTAAAAAAACCCAACCTATTAAGACTATGACAGAATTTATAGCACATTATTTCTAGACCAGTTCTGTTATTAACAGTCTCAATTTCCTCCCTTTAAACATCCTAACACAAACTGTTCTTTTGGCCAGAAAGGGAGTGAAGAACAGGGCAGGCTGTGGCATTTCCTTCAGCTCATCCTGTCTCTGTGCCAAAAGCCTACCTACCTTTTTTCTCTTGCATCAAATGCAAGGATTTCAGAATGTCACGTCAGAGGGGAACAAACTTGAAGATAATTTTAGATTCATTAACATTTCCAAAGATTATTTATCTGCATCAGTTTCAGCAGAAAAGAAAAAATTGCCTCTGCTTTTCAACTACTAGCAGGGGATGGGGGAAGGAGAAAGAAATTGGCCTCCAAAGTGCATTTCTAAGGCACAACTTCCTGGCTTTTGAAGGCAGTTGAGAAAGTTCTCAGTTTGTCTGAACTGATGGGTTTGTGAAAGTCTTGTTTCTCCTCCCATGCCTTATTTTCTTGTGCATTGTCCACCCTGGAGAACAAACTGACAGATGTTCTCTTGGATCAGCTTGTGAGACTCGTGATGTCAGGAGTGCAAACAAACTTTAGCTGTTTAGTTCAGGAAACGAGATGCAGAGAATCTGATAAATAAACGGTGTTTATTACTCCAGTTTAAAGTACGCTTTGGATCTCTTTTCAAAATACTCCTACGAGGAACTGAGGATGAATATCAAACATGTGCTCCTAATTTAGAGACTGCAATGGTGAGGTCAGAGGGTCTTTAACTTACACAATTTGTATAGTGAGTTTATAACAGGAGTGAACGTTTCTGATCTTTAACCATACTAAAGAAACAAGAAGAAATGTGAATTACACACAAATTAACACCAAAGAAACTTACGAGACTCACGAACACACTGAGATGAATTAGAATAATAGGATTTAGGGTGGTGTGTGAACTAGAATGCTTTGTGACACAAGGAGATTTAAAAAGCTGACACATATTTACCAGGTTTGGTCTGGAACAAGACAGAGTGGAAAATATTCCTCTACTCGAGTAACTAAGCATGCATTTTAATGGTGATGGGGCCATAAATTTAGATTTAGATATCATTCAAACAGCACGTCCTTTTCCAGCAGCACCAAGACCCCCAGTGTGACAGTAAAGCATCATTTAACGTTTAATTTAACTTTTAATATGCAGCCAGGGACTATAAACCTTCCCTCCCTGTATGTAAGGAGATGCAAACAAATCAAGGACAAAAGGACAATTAAGTTCATACAAAGTCAATTTCTTTCTATTGTGAGCGAGGAAAGAACAGAGTTTAGAATGCAGTAGATGAGCTTTGAAGTGAACTCTTGATATTCTCTTAAGGACATGGAGAATGCATTTTCCCCTGTCCTTTGGGACACAGTTTGGCCCTCAAGAGAGAAGACAGAGACCCAGCGAGTCACCAGTAACATTTTCTGCGTTGGTTTGGATTTGTCTTGAAGGCACCTCCCTTCCAGCTCTGCAGAAAACATCATTTCCACCAGACAGGGGTGATTCAGAACCCCTGAAACGGTCATTTTTCCAAGTAATGGGGAACTGTTACTGAATGAGTTACCATTTAAACAGCTTTAACTGCCACATTTGAATTCTCAATGAATTCAAATTCTAGTGAAAGGTGTTCAACAAGTAGCACTGAGCCAAGAAACCTTACTCACTGTCCCCAAGAGGAACACACCCAATGCTTGTTGTGACTTTCATTTTCATTCCTAGCGTTACTCCCTGCATCACTCACTTCTTTTGGAATAATGAGTTTTGGGGAAAAAAAAGTGGTATCAGATGCTGAGGTATCCCATACTATAATTATGCTAATTATGCACATTTTTTAATCTGTTTTATTTTGGCTAAAGGCAACACTCAACACCTTTTCTTTTTTCATCCTAAATGAGTGAGATGCTGCCTGATGAGCCAATTAAGAAAGATTTTGTGAAACTCCTTACATTCATCCTAGGTTAAAAACTCTCTCCAGTCTCTGTATTTATCCATCCATATTCATCCTGTTTCCCTGTATCAACCTTGAAGTCTTCAAATGTGTCTAGAGAGATAATAGGAACGCAACAGAACTGTAGTCCAACAGCAGTAATTCACAGACTTACTGCAATTTGAAACATTTTCCCCAACCTCTTCCTTGTAAATGTCATCGTAAATAATGAAAATAATCACCTTACATACTCACAGCCCTGTTGTTTCTTTCTGATCCATGTTTCAGACCAAGCACTTTTCATTTTTATTAGTCTCCTGTTTCCTTAAAGGGAAAGTTGATACCAAAACATTGACTTTTTCATATTTTAGATACTGTTGTATGAAGCTATTGAGTAAATCTTACCTTTTTCAAAAAGTGGCAAAATGTGTGCTACAGCAAAGTTCTGCAGTTTTCTTATCAAAAGACATGTTGCATCTTTATCTATCACACACATATATACCTTTTATTTTTCTATAAAAATAAATTAAAAAAAATTCTATAAAAAATACCTGGAAAATCCTGTCTTGGACTAACTCTGCTCCTGTAACAAAGGGAACAATTAGACACTAACTGTAGCAGGGGATTCTGGCTGCTGCCTATTACATTTAAGAAGTTCTTAATTAGAAGACAGCATAGCAATTTCTCCCTCCTCACAACCCAGTTGCTCAGTAAATTGTCCCTACTTAAACCAAGTTCACATTAGGAAAAGGTCTGAGGCAGTCCCTTGCAGGACTCCATGAGTTTTATCCTCTGAATTAAAGAGAGAACTCAAGGTTGGATGTGTCATATGCAGCAAGTGAGACTTGCCAAGGTGGGTACAGTTTCTGAGGGAGCTGTGTTAGAGGTCTTTCTCTTGAAGCCAGCTTAACTCTTCCAGAAGTCAGCTCAATCCATACCTGCATTAATTAGTTTAAAGGTTTTCACTAGTTGCTACCTTAGAGCAAAACTGAGTGGTTTGTGGATAAAAATGGCACACATGGGCAAGTTTTACTCTGATGGTGTGACTCCTGGAGATGGGGCAGCGCAAGGCTAGGGGCTGGACTCAGTCCTTGTGTGTTCCTCCCAACTCATCCTGTGATTCTGTGACTCTCTGTGTGGCTACTTAACAGAGCTCAGCAGATGCTGCTCCATCTGACACTCCTACTGAATACTTTGTGGTTAATAACAGATAAACACCCACCAAACCTCAAACATGAAGGCTTTGGCAATAATTTCAACAACTATTATAGAGCCAAATCTTTTGTCAAAGTAAATGATGGTGGGGAGCCCAGCAGATCCTCTTTGGCTGTTGGAGCTGTGTCTCCTACAATGTGCCATGATGCCACACAGGAACAAAAGGCTACAAGGACTATGTTCAACTCCTTGCATCTCTGCTTTATCACCTCCAAACAGGGACTGATGTGCAAGTGCCAATGTGCTTAATATTACAAGATAATCACAATGTGATTAATATTACAAACCTGGATTACCATTTGATGGCAAACGTCCTTATTAGCACCGACACTAAAGCAAAGGGGAGGTTTAGACTGGATGTCAGGAAGAGGTTTTTCCCAGAGAGAGTGATCCCTCATTGGAATGGTCTGCCCAGGGAGGTGGTGGAGTCGCCATCCCTGGAGGTGTTTAAGGTCAGACTGGATGAGGAGCTCAGTGACATGGTCTGGATGGTGGGAGGCTTGGATGGATGGAGCGTGGTGCCCGTGGTTCCACACTTGTGGGCCTGATCCCTGGGTGGGCGTTCGCTTGGGAGTTGGACTCGATGATCCTGTGGGTCCCTTCCAACTCAGAATAACCTGTGAACCTGTGAAAGGGAAGGCAAAGCAGCTGCCAGCTTTCTGCCCCGGCGCTCACAGAGGTCTCTTCACGTATATTCCCTCGCATCTGTGTATTTGCGCTTGTTTAGCCCACGTCGGGTACCCACAGCTGCCGGCGTCCAGGGGATGGCCGCACCCGCCTCCCCCCGGGCTCTCCCCGCTCGGGGCGGTGAATTACACCCAGACGGGCGGCTCCGGCCCTCCCCGCGGACACCCACCCGTCTGTCCGTCTGTCCGTCCGTCCGTCCCTCCCGGGGTGGAGCCTGCCCGCCCCTCCCGGAGCGGGGCTCCCCCGCCAGCTGATGCTGCTGGAGGCACATAAAACCCTGCGGTCCTTCCCACTCCATCCACACTGCGCCCCGCGGCCGCCTGGGGACGGCGCTCACCGGCAGCTGGTCATGGCTCATCACCTCAGCCCTGCCAGCTAGTGCCGGGCAGCCTCGCACGGAGCGGCTCCGGGCTCCATCCTCCCGCATCTGCTGCTCCTCGCCGCTGCTCGGGGCAGAAGACACTCTGCCGGCCGTGTGTGCATAAAGCCCGGTCGCCCCTTCGCTCTCCCGCCCCGGGACCGGGCGGGCTCGCAGCCCGTCCCTCGCCGCCGCTGTCCCCGCCGAGGATGCGGGTGTGGGTGCTGAGCCCGCTGCTCCTGCTGTCCCTCAGCGCCGGCCCGCACGCCGCCGAGCTCCCGGCCCTCCGCGCCAAGTGCCCGGCCCGCTGCGATGTGTCCAAGTGCCCCAGCCCCAGCTGCCCCAGCGGGTACGTGCCCGACCGCTGCGGCTGCTGCCTCATCTGCGCCGCGGGCGAGGGGGATTCGTGCGGCCGCAAGGAGGACCCGCCCTGCGGGGACAGCCTCGACTGCCGCTACCCCATGGGCAAGCGCTTCGCCAAGGGCGTCTGCCAGTGCAAGCTGAGCGCCCAGGTGTGCGGCAGCGACGGCCGGACCTACGACAACATCTGCCACCTGAAGGCGGTGAGCCGCAAGGCGCTGCAGCACGGGCTGCCCGCCGTCGCCCAGGTCCAGAAGGGAGCCTGTGAATCGGGTAGGAGCATGGTGGGCCCCGCCGTGGGGGCGGGTGGATGGGCAGCGCTTGGCTCCCGGGGTAAGGGAAATGATGGGTTTCGGGGGGCTGGGAAGACCGGGCGGCTCAAGGGACTGGAAGAAGCTGTGATGGCATCAGGGGGCTGCGGTGTGCGGAATGGGTGCCCAGGTTCTTTCTGAACAGCGGAAGTTCTTCTCGGTCCTCAGTGTGGGCTTGGGCTACGCTCGGGAAGGTTTCCCTTCGCTGGTGCGGCTGCGGATGCCCCGGGGATGCGCAGGTCGCTGCCGCGATGCTGCCGCGAGAGGAGGCGAGCGCACTTGGCAGCGTGGGAGCGAGAGGGGTGCAGGGTGCTGGGCAGCCAGGGCAGGGCACACATCCTCGGCACAAGCTTGTTCTGGCCCTTTCAATGCCACCTTCTTTCATCACATGGACGGTGAGGGCCGAGGTGTTGAGCGGCATGGCCCGTGCGGGTCGGGCAGCAGAGCCAGAGTTGGGATCCGGGAAGAGCTGCGCTCCGGGGCCATCCCTGGCGGTGTGGGGGGTGTTAATCAGATTCACCTGACAGGCATCGCCAGGCAGGAAATGCCTCTAAAAGCCAAGCAGGGCAGAAAAATCACCGAGTAGTATGTAAACCATCTAAACCAATTTTTTTGCCTGGTTTGTTACCTTTGCGAAAAGGTTTTGTTTTCTTGTAGGGTCTTAAGAGGGAAATACAGTGCCTCATTTACAGGTCAAAATATTGACACCCAGGATATCACACGGTCTTTTGTTTGTTGTAAAGTACTGAGGCCTTTGCTCGGATGCTGTGATAAGCTATGGCAATGTCAGACTGGTTGCTTTAGCTTTGTGAAGTTTAGTAATCACTTTCATCAGTAATTTGTTTTTCGGATTCAGATGCGTCTCTTTGTGGAAGTCTTAATGCTCCTGGTGTCTTTTCACACACTTATTGATACGTTATTTTAAAGGTTTGCTTCTGCTGCCTTTCTCGTGTCCCTGGAAGCAGAAGTCATAATGGAGTTTTAAAACAACACACATTAGGGTTTCCATTATGTCCATCCTATTTATTCATAGCAAACTGGCCAAAATTATTGGGAGGGATCAGAGGGAATAGGGCTCCTGTTGTAGCCTTTCTGTGAGTAGAGGACCTTTTGTATATCCTGCTCTTGTGAGAAGGTAGACTAGTTCAGAGAGGGAGGATCTTCAAGTGATATTCCTGGAGTTTCTTTGAGAGTGCCTTGTCAGAGCCAAGGATTGCCCCAGATGCCAACCTGAAGCTGCAATGATTAATCTCTCTCTTTTTAGTCATAAATTAGTTTTTGCCTGTTCCTTTTTACATCAGCATCTATGAGCTTTAGGACTCCTGAAACTTGGTTGGAAACTGATCCATGTGGAATAACCAGAGTGTTCAAGCAAAATGGGTGACCTAGTGTGTGTCTGAGGGCTTTTACTGAGTGCCTGGCATTTGGTGTATATGACATTTGCTTTAAGGAATCCTCCTGAATCTACTGTTAATAGGCTGAGGAATTTGAAGCTGTGAGGCAGAGGTAACTTTTTTTTTTTTGGAGACTATTTTAGTGTTCACTTTATTTTAGCTTTATTTTCTCTCCCGGAAAACTTCAGCTTAGATGAAGCATCTGGTTCTGTGTTAAGTTTTAATTTTTTTATTCGGTTCTACAGCTGCACAAACTGAAGCTCAAAGAAACCGAGTGCCTTGCCCAAGGTCAGACTGAGTTGGTGGCTGAGCCAGGAATAGAACTCAATTATGGTATTTTATTTTTTTAAACAATAACATGCAGTGCCTGTAATGAGAGGCTTTGGAAGCAAGTTGACAGTTTAAAGTTGCTGTCAAATTTCTCTTCCTATTATTGAGAGAAGTCTGGCCTCGGATGACTCAGAGTTTGAAAGGATAAGCTGGTTAAGAAGTAAATACAGTTTTACGTAACCATCCATATATTCATGATGTCCATATATTGAAACAATTTCAGATAATGTCTTGGGCCCTTTTTTAGAGCATGCACTGACCCTGAGGAGTGGCTTCTGAAGTGTCTGCTCCTGTCCTTTTCCAGTTGCCTCTGTTAATGCTAAGTTGGTTTCTGAATAACTCAAGATTCTTGATAAATCAAGACAGGCTGAGAAACTTAGCAGTAGTTTCTTGGTGACAGCAGTCTGGTGAAGAAGGATGCACACAAAAGAAGTAGTAAAGCATGCAGGAAGGGAAGGGAGGAACGAGGTAACCAGGGTGACTGAGTGATAATTCCAAAATTGGCACTTAATGTTTTTTTTCTTCCTTGTTGAAGACCTGGATTAGCTTGAAGAACACCAGGCCAAATTGCAAATTCTCTATGCACTTTGTGTCAGATTTGTTTCTTGGACAAAGGGCTGGGTTTGATGTTTCAATTCAACTCTTTTAGTACAGTTAAGAATTCCCTGCAATGTTACTTTGCTAAAAGTTTCTCTGAAGACAGCTTAAATGTAAACAAAAAAACCTGTGGCAGGGAAAAAAGTATTTTCTCTTTGCAAAATAACAAGTGCCATTTTGTCACTGGAACAAGGAAAACCAAAAGATTGATTAAAAAAACCTTTGAGGCTGGATTTGACACTGGTTGTTAGCTGTGTTCTGTCCTCTGCAGTGTTAAAATGATGTGTCTCAGGAAGTGGTTGTGATGTGAAGCCTCACCCATGTCAGTCAAAACTTTGCAAGGTGTGATGCTAAAAGTGAATTTTCTAAGAGAAACGTTTGAAATACAGTTATATAATTCAGAGTATAGAACATCACTGTTTTGTGTAGGATATCTGACAGGAAAGGCTTGCTCTCTTTTCATCTCTTTTTGAGGCTCACTTGGGAAGGAGGAGTAACAAGCATGTGAAGTCAGTGAGGTGCCTGTGTCTCTGTCTGGCCCTTGTGATTGCTGCCTTGCACAAGAAAGCCACTTTGGTTCACCAAACTGTTTTCATCTGTGCACGGTAGACATCCATTGTATAAACAAGTTGCCTGAACCATAATGTGGCATTAAACTCACCAAGGCTTTCTGGTCATCGCACAGCTATGCAACTTGATCTTAATGCTGAATTCATCAGAAAGGCTGCCCAGGAACCTATGTTTCCAGCAGATGTTTCTGTTTTTTAAGCAGAGACATCATAATCTTTTATTTGTCTTTCATTTCTTGCCATGAAAGCGCAGTAGGGACAGTGTTTATCCCTGGTGATCAGATCTGCCAGGTTGCAGTCTGCCTTTAAGCGTGGTCATTTTGCTGAATGCACGGATCTTTTCTGAAGCTGGTTTTAAAAGGGGGTTGGGGGAACAGCCTTAAAAGAATGAGTTTCCCAGGCTCTCAAATTCATAATGAATATAAAATTGTGGATTGCAATAAAATGTATTGTCTTTAAGGAAGCAGTGAATGTGATTTGATTTAATTCTACACGGACTACGCTGGCAGATGTCCAGTCTTTTGGAAATGTAAATTGTTCTGGTTTTATTGTCTTCACTGGGATTATGATGATTTTTTCTGATGAAGGTTTTTTTTCCCCCATTCCCTTCATACTAGGTTAACTATAGATTTGTTGGAGCTGTTCCTGGCTTGCAGCAGTGTTAATGAGATTGGGGTGGGTCTATTGTCTCTGCAAGAAAGTCAATAAAATACTGTTAAATAAACTCAGACTGTACATAACACCATGAGCCAGGAGAAAATTTAAGCTCATAGGGATGCTCCTGCCTGGCAGGCACTTACTCCAGTGTGGTTGGAGTCTATAGAACTGGAAACATAAGATCACTTTTTACAAAATAGGCTGAAAACCTTTAGCTCCATTTTATGCACTTACGTTGAAATCTGGATTCTGAGGGCTCCGTGAGAGGAGATGGAGACCTGAAGATCTAATCACTTGAAATGCTTGAAAGTTGAAATTGCAGGATCTAGGTTCAAGTCTGCTGGAGACTTTGATTTATGGCTGTGGGGCAGATTGGGGAAATCCAGTTCTTTTGACTAGGGAATGTGTAGACAGCTGAAGACTCACACAGTATAAATGTGGGTTTGTTTGAAGTATGACCTGTTTGCAGCACCTTTAATATCTTAGTTATACAATGGGTGGTTATTGGATTAAATTATGCCTTTTTGCCAATATAAATCAGCTGTGGTTGGTGCGAGATGATTTTGGACACGCAGTAATAATATGGAAAATAACACTTGTTACTGAGAGACCTTTGAAAAATGATGTGGCAAATCTCAGGCAGTCATTGGGTCAAAATGTGCTCTGCAAGGCAGCAGGAGTGTGTGTGTGGAGATATATATTTAATTTTTTCCTTTAGTAAGAACAGTTGTAGCAGTTACTGTCATTGTAACCCTTGTATTCAGGGTGCCCTTACACAATGTGTACATTGTTGGATGTTGCTTCCTTCTTTGGTGTCTCAGGGTGCAATTCTTCCCTCCTGAAGTATATTGGGAACCTCTGGTTAAACCAGAAATGTAATAATTATGCATTAAAATGCCATCAATAATAATCAACACTTCAGTTCCCTTAAACAGAGCAGTGTGTGTGAGCGCAAATGTGAATTTGCGGTTACATCTTTCAAGTCCGTATTATGTGTTTAAGTGTTCTCATCTGCCTCCTTGCAGGAAAGATTCAGAAAAGATCAGTTTCCAAGAAGGCATCTCAGCTTTTAAAGTCAGTTTTCAGCAGTATGTGATCCTCATCAGCCAATAATAACATCTCATCTCTAATCAGCTGAGTGGATTTGCAGCCACGTCTTTCATAGAAAGTCTGAATGTCTGTTATTCTTGATCCTCCTTTGTTTCAGATTTCCCTGTAATACATACCAAAGGTTTGGATTTGCTTTCAGCTTTGAGTATTCTTGTCTTCTGACCAGAGCAGGGGGGTTCTGGACTTCTGCTCAGACTTGACAAATGCTTTCACATAGGAAAAGAAGATAAACTTTGTTTCAGCTTAACAGTCTCCTCTGTGTGCTGTTGCATTTTATTTTCTTCATCTCTTTCCATGTTTACATTCATCCACTGCATATTTCAGGCATTTTTCTCTCTGCTTCCCCCAAATGCTACTTGGAAAGCCACTGCCACCCATGATGTTTACCTGGCTAGTCAGGAGTGGTGCTGAACTGAGTTCCTTGGCAGGCATCCTCGTCTGCTTTTGGCTGTGTGTTTGGCATGGGCAGAACAGCTCAGCACTCAGCAGATGCAAAGGGATTTAGTTGCCCCGACTCACATAGGGCTATGCTGATTTACACCAACTGAAAGCCTGCATTCATCATTGTTTTCCCCCCCAATTCTATGCTAGTTTATCAGCTAAGGGTCCAGCCAAGTGTCTTTCATTGATGCGTGGTGATGTCTGTTAAAATAAATGTGATGGTAATACTATATCCTGTCAGTGAACACTTGCTATGTGTGTAGTAGATTTCAAAGGATATGCTGCCTGGTCAGGCAAGCTGCTTGTGAAGTTAAGATAAATCTTCAGTGGCCTAGTAAGCAAAATAAATAACAATATACTGTGCTTACATTTGACTGCCCTTTGTGATTCCTGTTTGCATGGTCTCTTTTAAACTAAGTACTAAAACTGGCACGTTCAATTGGTTAGGGAGATTTGTCAGAATGCATGAGAATGTACATCAAAATAATAGACTGGAACTACTCCTGCTAAGTTCTTTGTTTTGTTTATTCTGTGTTGTATAGATCTAGCTTGCTGAATGTAAGCATGATTTCTTTCCCTTCAGAAGGAAATTCCATCCCCAGTTACAGGAAGAACTTGCACACTTTTGTGAATTGTCTTCATCTGGTTTCTTCAGGGCTTTGTTCCTTGGTACCAGTTCTGAGTCCATTCCATTAGTTCCTGTCTTTGCTTTCTGTCGCTATCTGTCTTATAAGTTCACTCAAAGAATAGAATAGATCAGTGACACATCTTTTATTTGTAAATATGTCGGGCTGTAATATTTATATTTCTCAAGTAATTTACAAGTGACAAGGTTTAGTGGTCATAAAGCGGCTGTAGATAAGTATTGCTCAGAATGGTCACAAAATTAAAATTACACAGACTGAAAATACATGTGAACCCTCCTAAACATCCCTCTTTTTCTGTGTATCTTTCCTTTTTGTCTCCTACTTGCTTTCCTTTTGAAGACTTGGGTGAAGAGCACCCAATGAGAGAAAAGGATCTACTTTGTAAAGACAGAATCTCTAGCTGGATTCTTTAATATGTTTGTGATCTTGCAGCAGGCAAATCTCAAACCTTTAAGACCAGATATTGGCTGTACACAAGATTTCCTATGGAGTAAGTTCATTTTTCTGCATGAGTTGACCTTACAGCAAATAATGATGGTGTAAATCATCACTTCCAAATAGTTATTATTTATAAATGAGAACTTGGAGCCTCTTTTTTCTTACTAAATGGCAGGAAAAAAAAAATCTCTCTCCTGGGATAAACATGTGCTATTGTACAATATCTGAAAAAGCAAAAAATGATATTGCTGGTCCTGATTCCAACTTGTTTATTCTCTTCCTTAGATCCCATAGTTAATTTTAAAGCATTGGGCTGTCAACATGGAAGGTTGTTGTTTGAATGTGGTGATATGTCCTCTATAATATGTTTAACATGTGTGGTGATACATCCCTGTGCATCAGGAATTGCAGAAGTCTGACATTCTAGCATGAACAATATTATTACTTGGGGTGTTGTGATTTTAGAATCCAGGATATTATGAAATTAGAAGGCAGGATGCTGTTGGCTTCTTTGCCCTCTGTAAGATCTTCATTCCATACAACTATATTTGCTATTCATAAATCCTGTGTACAGTGCTGTTTAATGTACTGTGCTGGCTTTTGTCAGAACTCTTAATAATCTCTTGCTGGGTGCAGCTCCGTGTGGCAGCTGAAATGGAAATTTGCAGAACTTTTTAGGTGCAAAGGTTATAATCCACAGCAGGTTTCTAGTGTGTCTGCTTCAAAAAATTAAAACTTGTGTTCTGCTTCCAAATTACTCAGCACTTCTTATGTCTAGAATGCTGTCCCCAGTTTTGGATCCCTCAGTTCAGGAAAGGCATTGACGAACCTTAATGAGCTCATGAGAAGGTCATGAGGATTGCTGGGGGGGACTGAGCATATCTCCTGTGAGAGGAAGCTGAGGGTCCTGGGTTTGTTCAGCCTGGGGAAGAGAGAGCTCCAGGAGGAGCTGAGAGCAGCCTCCCTGTACTCATGAGCAGGTAACCAGGGAGATGGAGCCAGGCTCTTGACACAGATGCCTAATGGGGGCATGAGAGACCATGAGGAAAAGACTCAACAAGAGGTGTTCAGACTAGATATAAGAAACTGTTACATCATGGAGGACTGAAGGAGTGGAACAAATTTCCCAGAGTTTCTGTAGTCTCTGCCTTGGAGTTTTTATGTGACTCCCATACACAAGAAGGATGATCCAGGAAACTACAGACCTGTGAGCCTCACCTCAGTCCCAGGCAAAGTTATGGATCAGATAGTGCTGAGCGCTATCATGCAACACCTGCAGGGTGGACAAGAGATCAGGCCCAGCCAACATGGGTTTAGAAGGGGTAGGTCTTGCTTGACCAACATGATCTCCTTTTATGATCAAGTAATTTGCCTGGTGGATGANAGTAGGTCAAGAGAGGTTATTCTTCCACTGTACTCGGTGCTGGTCAGACACACCTCAAGTATTGTATCCAGTTCTGGGCCCCTCAGCTCAAGAAAGATGTTGAGGTGCTGGAACAAGTTCAGAGAAGGGCAACTAACTGTCTAAAAGGAGGTTGTAGTCAGGCAGGGGCTGGTCTTTTCTCCTTGGTCTCTGGAGATAGGATGAGAGGTCACAGTCTTAAGCTTGAGCAGAGAAAGTTTAGGCTTGATATTAGGAAAAGGTTTTTACTGAAAGAATGATCCGGATGTGGAATGGGTTGCCCACAGAGGTGGTTGAGTCGCCAACCCTGGAGATGTTTAAGGGAAGGCTGGATGAGGTGCTGAGTGATATGATCTAGATGGACATGATAGGTTAGTTGGACTATAGGTTAGACTAGATGATCTTCAAGGTCTTTTCCAACGTTATCAATACTGTGATAGGTTTGGAACAGTCTTAATGTCTTTGATTAGTTTTCCAATACCTGTTTGGAAATGATCCTAGTAGGAGAAATTGCCCAGTTCAAGGCAGGTTTGTCTCTTACTTGCTCAGAAAAGATATTGTCTTATTAACATATCCAATTCTTTCTGCTAGTATAGGTCACCTACAGTCCAACAGCCCAAGATACAAATTCAACTTCATAGCAGATGTGGTGGAAAAGATTGCACCTGCAGTTGTTCACATTGAACTTTTCCTCAGGTAACACTTTACATGCTTTATGTTTTAGTTACATTATTTAACAAAGGTCTACAAAGTTTTTCCAGTTTAATAACTTTCCTTTCAAATTTGTGGAGTTCTCAAAGTACTATGAAACATTACAGAAGACTTACCTGGGGAGCCCCACATGTTTTGTTCCTGCTCAGTAAATCTTCCATTTGATTTACAGTCTCAACAGTATTTTGTATACTATCTACTTTAAAATAATCCTATTCATTTTTGAAGGTCTCTTCAGTCTTCACTACAATGTGTTGCTTGTTGAATTGTATTTATCATCTCAATATTTTTTGTTTAACACTTTTACATGTGTGATTAAGATTCTTTCCCTGCTGGATACTGCTTGTGATGCTGCCTTCTTCCTGGGTTTGTTTGCTGCTGAATAGCCCAGAATTTCCAAGCAATATCTTAATAAGGCTCCTATCTTGGAAGAAAAAAAAAATTACGGGTCTTATCTTCTACTCAAAATTTTCAGCAAAGCATCTTTCCTCTGTAAGTTTTTTTTATTTTTGTGAGGATTGTAAAATTTGCCATCAAATGCTTTATTATTCTGGGTGAAAGGTAGTAAATGATATCTAATGTAAACTCTTATTTTCCCTTCTGACATATAATTACTTGCCTTTTTTTTTTTTTTTTACAGGCACCCTCTCTTTGGTCGAAATGTCCCACTTTCCAGTGGATCTGGGTTTATCATGTCCGATTCTGGTTTAATCGTGACCAATGCTCACGTGGTGTCGAGCACCAATGCAATCTCAGGAAGACAACAGCTCAAAGTGCAACTCCAGGATGGAGACACCTATGAAGCAACCATCAGAGACATTGACAAGAAATCTGACATTGCAACCATAAAAATTCACCCCAAGGTGAGTGGCATAAATAGATGAATGACTTAAACTGAAATAAGAGTTCCCAAATGAATTTGGTATAGAGCAATTGGCTGGAATATATGTTTAGAGATTCCTTGGCAATGTATCTGTGGAAAACAATGGACTGAAATAGAGGTCTGGATATTTGTCATATCTTAGAATTAAATTACATACTTTTTCTTCTCTGCTAGAAACTGCTAAAAAAGAGATAAAAAAGTGCAGCTCCTTTAGCATGTGGCAAAATTCTACTGTCTTTGTCTGAAGACCAAGGCTAATTTGGCTCATTCTTCTGCCTTTGTGCCAGTGTGCACGGACTGCAAGGTGGTACAGAGTGTAGAGAGTGGCAGTCTTGTCAACAGATGGTTTGTATGTTATTTTCAGGAGGAGAAGGGAACAACCTGCTGGTAAATGGGAAAACCTGTTTCAGAATCTTGCTGACTTTTTTTCCCCTGAGTGAAATTGCAAGGAGCTCTTGCTAGCAGTTTGCTTTGAGCTGTCTTCAGGAACAGAAATGCTCCTGGCATAAGTTTGGGGTAGATGATAATGAGTGACTTTCATTAATGGAATTGCAAGTGTATGTCCCTAACTTGTGGCTGGTTTTTAATCTTTCCAGTCAGGTTATTTTCAAGCATGAACTAATGCTTACTTCTTTCTTTCTGTGTTTATATAAGAAAAAACTCCCGGTGTTGTTACTGGGACACTCTGCTGACCTGAGGCCAGGAGAATTTGTGGTGGCAATTGGAAGTCCCTTTGCCTTACAGAACACTGTGACAACAGGTATTGTCAGCACTGCTCAGCGAGATGGCAAAGAGCTGGGCCTGAGGGACTCGGATATGGATTACATTCAGACAGATGCCATCATTAATGTAAGTACCTGGCACGTGAGGAGCTTCACTTTGCAGTCTTTTTTTCACCTATTCAGTAGGGAAGTGCCTGCTCTGAGAGATGAATCCACTAAATGAAAGCAGCTTTGTTTAAAATTAGTGGTAGACTCTTCTCTTTTATGGAAGACCATACAGGATCTGTGAGGTGTATTATGGAAGGTGTGATAAATGAAAGTACCACATGGTTGTATCAACCGCAGGTAAATCAATACATTTCTCTCTCTGCTTGTTGAGTTGCTCTGGGTTAGCCAAAGTTTTTCATCTCCATTCATTAGAACCAGATGGAGTAGTCAAGTTGGTAATATCTTCAATTCAGTGACAGGACACCCATCCAGGTAAGAATGTAACAGAAGGGCTGGGTTTTTTTATTGCTCTTCTTGTTTTCCTGTTGCACGTCACACACCCTGAGTAAGAATTCAGATGTGAAATAACATAAAGGTTGAGATGTAGTTTGGAGTTCAAGGTCTTAGCAGTGCATGTTATTTAGAAATACATACTTGAATATAATGATCCTTGAGAGCAACTTGGAGGGATCAAAAGAGCTTCAGTGAAGTCGTTGGGTGTGTATTTAATTTGTGCTGATCCCAAGAAGAGCATAGTACGTATATCTGAGGTGGAAAATGGCCTGAAATTTTAGAGTTTAAATCTGTCACACATTGAAAAGAAAATATTTTCAGGCCTGATTTGTTGGACCTCAATGTCAAATTTGATATGTTGTAACATTTAGCATTTTACATACAAAGTGCTTCACAAATGGTTCTCGTCACAGACTTGTCGAGGGAAATTGTATGGGGGGGGAAACAGAGGGTAATTTATTTTTTGTGCTAAGATATGACCTAAGAGAGCTTTTTCAAAAAGCTTTGCATGATCCAGAAACTGAACCTCTTCAGATGTTTGATTAGAATCACTCTCTTTAGTGGTATAAGGAGACAAGGAAAACTTAGGCAGGATGGGTGACTTGGGAGCACACACCAAATTGATGGCAGAGACAGAACTAGAACTTGGGATTCTTGACTTATTGCCTGTGCACATTTTTCAAGCTCTGACCCTTTCCTTGTATGTATACTGAGGTATTCACTGCCTTCCAAAACTAATGGGCGGGTTTAGACTGGGATAACAATGTGTCAGATAATGCTTGACCAAAGGAAGAGTGATAGCAGAGATAAGGAAAATGATAATACACTTGAATTGCTTTGTCATCTGAGACCACAAAATATGAAGATGGTCCCTGGCATGAGGATGCTTTGTGCTTAGCTAATGCACTGGTTTTCTCCTGAGAATGGGAGGAGTTTGAGAGCTGGTCTATTCACAGCATTCCTGTGGCTCAGCCAAGGCTTTCCTGCAGGAATGTGCATGCAGCTGCCTTCTGAGAAATGCTGGGACAGCAGGAACATGGGGCAGGAGAAAACAGGGCCATACGTTCCTAAATGGAGCTGTAGTGCCTGGGCTGCTCTTTCACTGTCACATCCTGCAAGCAGAGGAAGTGTGAATGGAAGATGGTGTGCTGAGGAAGGCTGTGAAAAATCATTATCTTGGTTCCTTTGTGTCAGTCAGGCATAAAAACCAAGTGTGCAGCCTCTGATTAGTGAAGAAATACAACGTTTGTTTAAATTTGGACTTCAAAGCTGGTTTTTAGACTTTAGTATCTGTTTTGTTACCCTGAGAATCTGTAAGATTTGCCCAGCACTATCTAAGTGCAAACAGTTTGTGTCTCAGGTTGGTGTCATACATCAGTTAGATTTTGTTTCTTTTGACCAGTGAGTTGCTGCTCTTGGCTGCTCAGCAAACCTGGTTGAAAACTCTGCCCTCCCTCGAAAACAAACTCGTTGAGCCAACATGAAGATGGACAAGCACCTTCTCCAACTCTCATTTCCTGTGGTCCTGTTGCATGTTTCCTTTGAAGGCCATTAGTTATTAGGCGATTTTGGGCTGCTCAGAGCTGCTCTCTGCCCTCCCTAGAGAGGATTACATGTCTGTGGTTACTAAATCAATCCTCCTGTAGTAGCTACCTCATAGCAAGATGCTGTGATTAAATATGTACAAACTGCTTTTTTCTCCAGTGGAAGATGAGACTGATGGTGTTACAAACCAAAGTGATAAGTAAAACTCTATGAGCATCTCACTGGAATATAACTTTAAACAGAAAGTATTCCAAAACCTGGTTCTGACAGTCTTTAGAAGAATCAAAATTTTAGCTTTAACTATTTAATAATTCTTCTTAAACTTATGATCTAATTATTTGCTGCTCATAACTCAAGGCCTGGTTCAGAGAAGAAAAAAATATTCTTATGATAAGAACTGTGAATGGGTAGGGCAAAGTCTACCTACCTCTAATCTTCTGTGATGAATATTGTATCCCTCCATGATGTGTAAGGAATGATCTCCTCTCTTTCATTTACTTATGAAGAAAACATTGTTTGAAATCAGAATTGCATTTCCTACAGTGAAGCACTAATTTATTGTTCCTTTATGTCATTTTTACAGTATGGAAACTCTGGAGGACCTCTGGTTAATCTGGTGAGTCCATGTGACTTGTTTTTGTTTGAGGGTTGGTTTGCCCCAGAGCCAGTTTGAAATCGGTGAGAGAATGTTCAGNGGAACCTGGGTAACCTGCACAACTATTTTAATGTAGATGGCTTTGAACCAGCACTGGGTTTGCAGGTCAATGAACTGTGGCTTAGGGGGAATTGTGACTCCACTGCCTGCTCAGCAGAGGGGATCTCTTGCTGAGTGGACTTTGGATGAACAAAGTGTACTGTGATCTCTCTGGCCATCACAGTTAAATGTGAAATAGATTATGAATCAGAGCCCTGATCCTCCCTTACAAGTAATGTTTATTTCTTGAGTGATTACAACACTATAAAATTTCTTACACAAGCTTTTAATGTGAGATTCTAGGCAGTGAGCTGAACTCTGTGTCACTTAAGAGCAATTTAATTGGGTGTTGTCTCTCAACAGGATGGTGAAGTGATTGGGATTAACACCTTGAAGGTCACAGCTGGAATTTCTTTTGCTATTCCTTCAGACCGCATCACTCAGTTTCTCACGGAGTCACAAGACAAGCAAAGTAAAGGTAAGGTCTGCAAGGAACAGTGACATCTTCCAGTTGTCATCCTGACCCTGGGCAAGTGCCAAAAGACAAGGGTCTGTGATCCTGTGGCTGAAAGGAGCAGCATCATTTTACAATATAGAGCATCTCAGACTTGGAAATAGAAAACAACTTCACAGAACTGGGAGAAACATTTTATTACTCAAAGCCCCAAGGATCAAAAGTATCTGTGCAAATCTGGGAAATAAGGCTTCTGAGGATGGTGAGGACACAGTTGAGTCATCACTGTCTCAAATGGTCTTGAGAACAGATGATGACTTGCTTAAGGAGCCTTATCCTCTTCTTTCATCTGTTTTCCAAACAAAAAGGAGATTAAAGGGGAGAATAAGGTAAAAACTTTTTTTAAACATCTGTCCACAGATGGAGTGTAGTGCCTGGTCAGTAGAACCTGATGATAATTTTATCACAGTCATCTATATCAATGCTAAGTAATGAGATACTGTGATGGACTCTCAGGCCCTGGTATAAGACGGACTGTGGAATGAGTTCTGAAGAGGTACATGAGGAGATGGGGGAGACAGGGGAAAAAAAGAGCATATAAATCTAAATATGCCAACAGCTGACAAGTGCAGTATTCTGGACTTTTTTACGTGTCTGCATTGTATCTATTACCCTGTTCCAGGTGTCATATTAAATGCTGCACAGCTAAATCTGATCTAGTCATGTCGCATCAAGGCCAAATTTTGCTTACTCTTGCTCGCCAATTTATCTGTCCACACCCTACTACTCATCTTTTATCATGAATGTTGGCTGCTGCTTCTTTTCTTGGATCTTGTTATTAATCTTGGTCTTCTGAGTTCATCCAATTTCTGATGCTGGGGTTGTTTCCCTGCACCATTTTCCTCTGTGTTCTCTCAGATAGTGTTATTTCAGAGACTTTGCTTAGTTAGAGGTTTTAAAGTTACACATCTCTTCTATCTGTGAAACTGTCACAATTCTAATGAGATTCTAATGAAAGATTCAAGTTTATCTTGCAATTGTAACACACAGATATTTTTATTAATCATATGCATTAACACCTAATCAAAAAGCTTCAGACTTTCTCAGTTTCCATGTGACTGTCACTGCTTGGAATACCCTGGGCACAAGCAATTTTTATTTTTTTTTAAATTTTGTTTTTGCTTCTCTGAGTTGCCTCTTGTCATTTTGCTAAAGGCAGAATAAGGTCATTTATTTAATTTAAGGTCATAAGTCATTTAAAGCCCTTCATGCATAGTTTCTGGGAGATGTTTTCACCATATTTGAACCTTAGTTTGCATTTTTTAGGCCTTTAGTAATGTAGCTCTCAGGCTTATTGTGGAGTTGTTATTTCTCAGCGTAACGAATTTAAGTGAGCAGAACTTTTGGGATGTTTTTACCATGTTTTCTTTTGCTCCAATTATGTTTCAGTTGGATCCTCCCTTAAGGTACAATTAGGTCATAGAAAGAAGTTTTAAGGGTATGACCATTTTGCCATTAAAATCATATTGCCTGAAGACAAAATTCTCTTGGGATACCACACTTTCTGGAAATAGTAGATACTCAGAATATTGTTTAATTACCTGACCTTGGTCTTTTAAATCTCAGTTGATCGGAGAACTACCAGCTCTATATAGAGTATAAATACTTTTTTTTTTTGTACAAAACTGTAAATATCTGATCTACTAAAGTGTAGGAGCAGAGGAGGGAAAAGGAGAGTGAAGGATTTGCACTGATTGTTAGCTAAACATTCTATATCACCTATTGCATGGATAATATATAATAATATATGAATCATATACATTAAAATTCATAACAATACATAACACCTAATGTATTTTCCACCAAAGTTTTACCACACTGCATAGAGATATTTGTTTGTTGAATGGTCTGAAAGCCTTTGTTAATTTTGAGTTTATCAGTAATATTAACCTCCTTTTGATTAGTTAGGAATTCCTAAACTGGTGCATGAAGTGTCTCCATCTCTATTTCAGTTGTAACCAGCTGTGTATTCTGTCTTTGCTGCTGGAATTAACTTCAGTGCTGACTTGTTTGTCTTTTATTAGTATCCCATAAAAATTTCTTTAGTTTCAGTCTTGGCTCTGTCATCAATTCCTAGTTTAGATTTCAGCAGAACAGTGAAACTAGAAAATAATTCAACTTGGATTCTTTAAAATGAGAGTAAGTTAACAAGTTGACAAAAAATTAAAGAGAAAATCCAGCCTAAGAGGTCAGCCTAAATACTTAGATAATATTCCCAGAAATATTCCCAGAAAAGTGAATAAACCTTGTTTCAGATGGGCCAGGAGGAATGATGGAGTTCTGCACTGGCCAAACCCAGCAAGTCACTTCTCTGAATCCTCCTTTACGTCCTCAGGACACCATGTTAGTTGTGTGGAAACTATATATTTATGGATTTGGATGATTATTATTGATAATTATAGCTAATAATAATGAGGACTTGCTGAGTATGGATTCAGACTACTAAATAAATTGGGTTGGACAGTTTATATGAAAGACACACTGAGTTACTAATGGCCATAAGAGCTTTAAGAGATGACCCATTAATCTGAATTTGTCATGGTTTTTGCCATGGTTTATAAATCATAAGCACTTCTGCCTTCAGCTGGTGTTTATCTGATTTGAAACTCTACTGTTACAAGCATAAATAAATAAACTTTAACAGTACAACAAACGTTTTCCTTTCTGTGGAACAAATCTTTGTAAATAGTGGACTCTGCTTCTAGGTTCTTGTGGTCAGCTGCTTGTGACTTTCTATTAACACAAACCAGATTTAATTCTGAACTGGTGTTTGAGGCTGGCTTGACTTGGTACCTCTGGAATTGGTGTTTAATATGGCCTAATGTTTACAAAAATTGAGATTTGAGTCTCTCTCTCTGCTGTGCTCCAGCTTTAGGCCACAATGGTCTTGCATGTGCTCAACCTGATTATTCAAACATACAGACCTTCTTAGGTACACAACCTCACTTTATTCTAGTTCTCCTCCTCCATTATTTTTTATTCTGCCTCATGATTGCACAAACTGCCAGAATGACAGGTTTTGAGACTTTTTTCATTCACAGAACAGGTGAATAAAATGAGACTGGTAGTTCCAGTTGCCACATACTGTTCTGCCAGTGTGACTTAATCCCAACATCCCAATGCCTATCCTTGGGGAATGATAAAACACTTCCATTGGTATTTGAACAAGAGTCAAATAATACTCCAACCTGCCCAAAGATGAAGGTAGAATGAGACTTTTAATTCTGAATAAGTCTGTACTTACCCGATTTATTTTTGTCCCTAAAGCTTTGTTTACATGCATCATTAGCCACTGGGGAAATAATTTCCTATAGCATCTGGGCATTTCTGCTGTGGTTTTTCATTCTTGTTTTGCTCCTTCTAAATCAATTTCTTTTATCCCTTCTTTCATTTTAACTCTTCTTTCAAGCAAGCATTCCTAACTCAGCCCCCAGAGTACCCTTGGTCCTTCTGCCTGTTTCTGCATTACACAGGCAAATTGTTTAATGCAAACAGAAAATTGGCACCAGAGAGTTTGTCACTGTGTCTTGTGAAGAAAATTGTCATCATTTAACTGCCCACATTGCAGGGGTTATTTTCAGGTGGGAGAGTTACTATGTTTGGATATTTTTAAAAGAGAACTTCTATTTATGCCGTGCAGACAAGAGAAGCACTAGGAGCTTGTTCATGGCCATGGCCAATCCTCTTGAGACTTTAGTCTGGAGTAATTTGACTTCATAACACTCTCACAAGAGCTGATTTTGCTCTTACTAATTCCATTTCAAAATAGAAGAGGCAGAACATTTCAGGGCAAAGCTGGGCTGATGGCTACAGGTGTAAATTTGTTCAGACAGCAGTAATTACGATGTTTAGTATTCAACGTTTTCAGTGGCACTGATGGAAATATTAGACATGCATAAGATTCAGGACTAATCCCTTTACTTGGGAGTATTTTCCTTGGAGAGAATAAGAGTTAGAGAAGGGTGTACACCTCCTTTTGTCTCACATGAGAACCTGGAGAAACTCAAAGCCCTTATGAAGTACTTGTGCTGGAACAAGTAAGGGGAAATATTGTTTCATACTGGATATAACTGAGTACTGAGAATTTGCTTCAGGAAGTCATTAAACTGCATTTTTTCATAAGGCAGCTGTGCTGTATCATGACTGCTAAAAGCCAACACCAGATGCATGGTGTTCTTCCTAAAGGAGTGAATTTTCACCTTTTAAAATACTGTCGAGTCCTGGGCAATCACAGAATTTATAGAATAGTTTGTATTGGAAGGGACCTTAAAAGATGATCTGGTTGAAGCCCCTTTCACTAGATCAGGTTTCTTAGAGCCATGTCAAGATGCTCCAGCTCCCTGATCATTTTTGTGATCATTTTGGCTAAATCTCTGTGTCTGGGGTTTTTTTAAACCTGCTTTTTGGTCTTTGAGGTAGAAATAAACATTAAAATCAGCGTGTCTTTTGATTGTCCGTTGTCAGAAAGGTGGAAATGTAAATTTCTTTAAATACCATTTCTAGATTTTAATGAGAACAACATTTGATTAAATTGTCTTGACCTGTTTTAGATTAAATGGTAGCTGGTTGTGAAATTTTCCAGTTATTGAAATCACATGATACTAGATCACAGAAATTTCCTGAAGGGAAAACTTAGGGAGCACAAATGAGCTTCTCTCTTCCCCTCACTTGCAGGGAGAGGGATGGTCCTTCTGTCCACCATGTTAAAAAAATTAACGTCAGTGTAGACGTGAGTGACTTTGTTTAGCTCTGTTACAAGCTGATACATCCTGTTTTAATTCTCAGTACTTGGAGTCATCAGAGTAATGGTTTTTGTCAGTGTTTGCCTAAGTTTCTTAAATATCCTCTGTGTTACTTTCAGATGGGAAGAAACGTTTCATTGGCATCAGAATGTTGACAATAACACCGGCGTGAGTATCTTAGTGATTCTATGGTCATGCACAAGGTGTGGGCAGTACTGGTTCAGAACTTCATTCAGCTCTTGTTACAAATCTCCAGAGAATCCAGAAGTGGGCATTAGCTTCTAGGAAGTCTGCAAACATTGTAGTGATTTTGGTGAAATCTATGTTCTGAGGCCTGGAGGCTTTTCCCAGAGAGAGTGATCCCTCATTGGAATGGGCTGCCCAGGGAGGTGGTGGAGTCGCCATCCCTGGAGGTGTTTAAGAGTAGGCTGGATGAGGAGCTCAGTGCCATGGTTTAGACAATGGGTTGGTTTTGGGTTACAGGTTGGACTTGATCTCTAAGGTCTCTTCCAACCTTGCTAATACCATGATACTGAAACATTACCTGGATGGTGGCGGGTGTCCTTGTTGACAGCTGAGCAAAGTTAGGAAGAGCTGAACCCAGATTTTGGATCACGATGAGTTACACAACTGGAATTACCCCAGGTTTTAGGTGACTTTGAAACAAGCTGCTGCTTTCAGGTGACTGTGAGTGCCAGTGACAGATCAGCTGATGGAGAGTTTGGTGGTGGTTTAGCAGTGCCAGTGGAGGCCATGAGGTGTAAGATTTGGTGCCTAAACATCAGCAACTACTTCCTTTCCAGTGAAGTGCAGAACTAAAGCTCTGAAAAAGCCAGAATACAGATAACCTCCTCCAGTTCTTTGCTGTCTCACCTCTTTTAGGATTGCTCTGTGTCTTGCCATTAGCCAGGTATATTCTGAACTAACAAATAAGGGCTCTTGTGCTGATGTTCTCTCCTAGCAGTAGGCATGTTTCCAATGTGGCAGTAAGACTACAAACTTGACAATTTCCAGCTGGGGTTGTAGTAAAGTCATTTTTGTTTAAGTTCCACTCTTGCAGTCCTCCCTGAAGGGTCAGATCCTCATCTGGAATGAATCAGTGTAATGGCATTAACATCACTGATGGAGAGAAACTCAGAAAGTTCCTCTGAAACGAAGAGATGTTTGTAGAGCCTTTATTTTGCAGCTGGTTCCTGCCTTCTTGCTTTCAAAAGGAACATACAAACTATTCCTGAAGAAAACTTGAGGGAACTGAAGTTTCCTGGGAAATCTGTCCTTGTGCTTGTGTACAGGGCCCTCTGTGCTACTGCCGCAAAGAGTGACAGTCTGGTCCTTTTAGGAGATGCTTGAGACCATTGGGTGTTTTTGACTCTTAAAATCTGTGTTACTTGTTTTAGTCCAAGTTCAAACACCCTACTCTTTCATCGCTGAACAAGGGGCAAACTATTAATTGTTAAGTCTTTATATTTTTGTCACAAAATTAAGAATGAATAAATAATTTTTTTGAATGCTTCTGCTTTTGTGATGTAATCAAATGCTGTGTAACTTTGTTCTTCTTTCAGCTTGGTGGAAGAACTGAAGCATAACAATGCTGATTTTCCTGATGTCAGAAGTGGAATTTATGTACATGAAGTAGTTCCAAACTCACCTTCTCATAGGTATGTAGAGCACGTTATTTCATTCATCAAAAATAAATCTCCAAATAGACATTAGTAGGTAATATATCTATTTATATTGCAGTAATTTCTCATTCCGGTCTTGGTCTGTATTTAAATAATTAAAAATTGTTTGAACTACATACTGGAGACATAAAAGCATGATCTTGTAAATGGTTGGACTATACCAAGTCAATTATGGATAAAACTATTCTCTGTTTGGCCTTTGCTATAGATTTGTGGATTTTAGACTCTTGTTTTTGCTGTTTTAGAATAAAATCCTCAATGTAAAAATGTGAGCTTGATTTTGCCTTGACTGCCCATTCCTCTTTCGCCTTCCAAAGGTGGAATTTCCCTTCAGTGGAAACTAAAGCTACCTATAACAATTTATCACACCAGCAAAAGACATTTAATAGTCTTTGTACTTTTTCATTCTTCCTGCCTGTTTTCCTCTTGTCTTTGCAGAGGAGGGATCCAAGATGGGGACATTATTGTGAAGGTCAATGGACGTCCTTTGATGACTTCCAGTGACCTGCAAGAGGCTGTGATGAATGAATCACCTCTACTACTTGAAGTTCGAAGAGGAAACGATGATTTGCTATTCAACATTGAGCCTGAAGTTGTTATGTAAATAGAATGGAGGAAACTCACTGTAATTAAACTCACTTATTCTGGAACACTAGATACCTCCTTTACAGCTACAGTAATTATACTTCCTGTTGACTAATGACAAGGTGGACTTACTTAATTGCCTGAGCCATTTCTGTACATAGTAGCTCTCATGACTCCAATGATGCCATTTATAAAAGATTCAAATTTCAAAGAAACTTAAGTACTTGTCTTCTAGGGAGGAGAAGAAAAACCAAATTGGGGTAGCTGGGAGAAAAGGGGCCCAATTCCAGTTCCTGGAAGTTCAGAGCAGATTCAGTTCTGCATTTTGAAAGACCAAAATATTACTGCAAGTGAGGAGAAGCACATGAAAGGGGAAATGATTCTTAAACAACGGTCCTGGCTGCAGCAGACCCAAGCTATTGCAATGCATAATGGAGCTTTTTTTTTTTCTTTATGTAACTTTTTCAATGTGGACCTATGATTGGCAAAGCTTGTGTTTGTTCTTAGTGCTTCTGTGCTCCATGTCCAATGCAGGTAGCTGAAATCTGTAAATATCAAAAGGATCAAAAATGGGATCAGGCTATAGAGTGTTACACCTAGGTCATGCAATTTTGGAATATAGTAAATGATTCTTATAGAATTAATGTCTTATTATATGTAAATCAAAGCGATGAGCTGAACGAAGTTAAGTTTGAGAAAGTGCACAGTTTTTTTTTTAAGAATTTGATACAAACTACTTTTGCATTTTACTGGTAAGCTTTCCTGTAAAATTGTTACACTACTTATGGCTTGGACTGTGTATGTTTCTACTGTATGGAGATTAAAGTTTACACAAAGAATGTATTGGTGCAAACCTCTTTTTAAACAAGAATGCTTTCCCTGCCTCTTCTCTCTGACTGGAATAGATTCTCCCAAGAGAAAGTATTCTTACAGAAAATTGGGCCCTGATGTTATGAAAACCCTTTGCATCCTGTGATGTAATTATTCTGCCTTTATTCAGACTGTTTAGAAATGCTTTACACTCAAGTAATTTATTTACGCTGTTATTTCCATATTTATGATTGGTACTCTGATGTCACTTAGAGAGTTTCTAGTTGGGTCCTCAGTTCTGCCTGTGTGTGACAAGAAGCAGAAAGGAAGTGCTATTAACTCAGTTTTACAGCTTGAGCATGTGAGACTTTTGAGGAATAAACCCAGGAGAGAAATTGCTAAGAGCTAAATCCAGATCTCCTAGGTACCCTAAACTAAACAACTCTCTCCTTCCTTAGTGAATGTTGCTGCAGTTCCCAAAAAGGCAGAGGAGCATTTCTTCCTGGAACATTTACCACACCAAGTTGTGCTTTCTAGATTTGGTTCTTGTGTTTGTTACACTCTGCTGCCCCAAGGATTAACTCCTGTTTGCTTCAAGAACCTTCCCCTCATGTCTTGAACTAACTTGTATGAGACAAGCCTTGCATCTTTGGGTTTTCAATACCACCAGCCGTGGACAAGAGCAATCTGTTCACTCCTTGTTTGCTGACTGTGACTGCAGCTGCACAATTCAAAGGTGGATGGGGTATCTTCCTCCTCAAAGTGACTACTGTTTCTTTTCTTTCCCTTACATTACTGCCTTTGCCTTTAATAAAGACATCACCCTCATGGTGTCGCTAAGCAAAGAGCTGTTTTCACCCTTCCAGCAAAAGATGTCTCTGGTAAGATACAATCTGAGCATCCAGACTTACAAAAAGGATGCATGTGTTCTGAATTTAGGATAGTTGTAGAATGCAGAAGCATGTTGTCATGGCCATCCATGTGTACCATGGTAGTACCAACGTTTTCCAGTTTGGGAGGTGCATTTGAAATGACCATTGATTAATACCAAAGAAATTAATGTATTTCTGAGTTGATTGCTAAATTTTCAGGCCAAGAAATTGGTTGGTAGGGAGTAATTAGCTTCTTTTACTATAAAGAGAAGCTTTTTTGTTTCAAGATAATACATTGCTGATTTTGAAATAAATTGCATAACAATTTTTATTACAGGAATACTGGATAGGGACTGGAAGTGACATAATATTAAAAAATTGAACGCCCAGTTGTTGGTGCTGGCCAAGTGCCTTTGCTTCTTAATCAGGACACTGTGTGTGGGGGGAGAAAGGCTGTTTCCTTACTTGTCAAATCTGTTGCATTCTACCAACAATTCCTATTTTTCTAA
>WEKX01029564.1:69824-88389 GCA_013390025.1 Pitta sordida | reverse complement strand
CCCCCAACGTGGCTTGTGGGAGACTCCCCTGCTCTCTCCTCCAGCAGTGGGACTGTCCCCGCCCCGCCCCCCGCAGCTTACAGGGACTCCCCTGCCCCTTCCCCTATCTTCAGGGATTCTCTTGTCCCCTCCATTGGCAGCAGGACCATACTCCTAGTGAATGTGTAAAATGCAAAATTTACTGGGAGCTAGACCTAGTAGTCTAGTAGGAAGGAAACTGGCCTGTGCAAAGAAATTTGAATTCTTGTCTCAGCATAACTAGGTTTTCTGAACATTTGTTACTGCATATACTCAGAGGTATCTGGCTTAGGTATCTGCTCTGCTTGCTCTGTCAGGAGCAGAAGTTAGTCGGGTTGGAGGACTTTTTGTGGGTTGTGGTGGGATTTTTTTCTTGTTTGGGGCGATGCAGGGGAGGTAATGTAAATATTAGATGTCATAGTATAATTTTATTAGATTTTACCCAGAATCATTAAGTAAAATGAGCCTCAGAAGTGGTCTTCTTAAACTCCCTTAATTCATAGAATCACAGAATACTATGAGTTGCAAGGGACCCACAAGGATCATCTAGTCCAAATCACCATCTAACACCCATACAGAGGCCGAACGCACACCCCAGAGTGGTAAACATAAACCTAGTTCCCTCACAGGCTCACAGGCCACTCTGAGCCAGAAGGGACCCACAGGACCATCCAGCCCTACACCCACCCCCCAGCTAGACCATGTCACTAAGCTCCTCATCCAGTCTTCTCTTAAACACCTCCAGGGACGGCGACTCCACCACCTCCCTGGGCAGTCCATTCCAATGAGCGATCACTCTCTCTGTGAAAAACCGCTTCGTAACAATCAGTTTAAACCTCCCCTGGCGTAGCTTAAGGCCATGTCCTCTTGTTCTGGTGTCATCAGCCTGAAAGAACAGGTCTACACCCACCTGGCAGCAACCCCCCCTCAGGTAGTTGTAAACAGCAATGAGGTCACCTCTGAGCCTCCTCTTCTCCAGGCTGAACAACCACAGTTCNCACTCTCTGAGCTCGTCCTTCCAACCAATTCCTAACCCAGCATAAAATGTTTCCATCCAGTCCGTGCTTTACGAGTTTCTCCCGAAGCTTATTGTGGGAAACCGTGTCAAAGGCTTTGCTAAGGTCCAAGTACACAACATCCACAGCCTTTTTGTCATCAACCAGTCGAGTCACTGGATCATAAAAGGAGATCAAGTTAGTCAGGCAGGGCCTGCCTTTCCGAAATCCATGCTGACTTGATCTAATGTCATGGTCGTTTTGTAGTTACTGCGTAATAGCACACAAGACCATCCGTTCCATGACTTTGCATGGGACTGAGGTCAGGCTGACTGGTCTGTAGTTGTTAGGATCATCTTTCCTGCCCTTCTTGTGGATGGGTGTCACATTGACCAATTTCCAGTCTTGTGGTACAACACCAGTAAGCCAGGACTGTTGGTAAATTATGCACTCTTGAAAACTCCAAGTTGGTTGGGCATGGTCAGAGAAAGGACAACTTCCTACACGGTACTATTGGATGACAGTAAATAAAGAGACAATCATCTGTATCCAGCACAAACTTACTATATATAGTAGGTGAATTACACTGAAGATGCTGGCTTAAGTGGTTTTACTCCTATTCTTGTTTATTCATATTCATGTATTGAGCATCTTGAACTACAGAAGAAAAATGACTAGTTCTTAGGGTTCTGAATATATATACAACTGTGATGAAATGTTTGAATGCTTGTGTGGCAAGTTCTGCCAGACAAGGCTATAAATACCTGGCACTATTTTTTTACCATCTATTTATTTCAGGTACAGAAAGAAGCTTTGGAGCTGCTTAATTCTATATAAGAAGAAACAAGATAATGGGAATTCAGTGCTTCAGGTCTGAGCAGCACAGGAAAAAGGCCACAAAAGCTAATTTGGTTTATTGAAGCTGTTAATAAAAGTATAGCCCAGACTTTCTATCTCCATCTCATTTCAATTACACTGTCAACTAAAAGATCCGTTTCGTTATGTGATCCTCTCTAATTTACATGGGAATGAAAGGCTTTATGGACAAGCAGGGAGTATATATGTGTATATATAGATTTATCTCTATAGGATATATTAGAGGGAAAAGGCTGTGAGTGGTTCCACGGGTTTTTAATTAAACTTTTTATACTCCTAAGTACAAGTTATGCATGAGGAATAATAAGAAACATGACTGCCATAAGTTTAAAAAAATGAGGGACAGGGCTATGACATAATTTTAATCCTGCAATTTTTTTTCTAGAGCTTCTGTGGGGTTCAGTGGTCTTCAAGAGTAATAAATATTCACATTGTTAGGCACTTCTACAGCTTTCTCATTAAGGCTGCACCATCTTAATTCCGATACTCTTAACTGCTCGTGTTTGACTTTGCAAAAATGCTGTGGGTTAAAACAAAAAAAGGAACAAACACAAACCAAAGAAAAAACAAAAAACCAAATAAACAAAAAACAAGTAGGGAACATCAAAGAAATATCAGTACTTATTTTCCTGTTTAAAGGCTGTGAATTCTTATGATTTAGTGGTTGTAAATGTTTTCTGGGCACACAAATGTTCCCTTAGACTGCGGCAACAGTGGCCATACACACTCCCGGGACATTGGAAAGGAACTACGATGTGGAAGAATGTGGACTTACGTTTGTAAAAGAAAACCTACTTAGTCTTGGTACTATTTTAGCAGGAATTTACACCAAAAATATAAAGCAACATAAGCTAGATATTCAGCATATAAAACATTTACAGACGTTCCAAACAGTATATTCTGATTACCAACAAGAACAAGAGGACCAAACGTTGGAAAGATGGTAGGCAATCAATTACATGTGCTACTGTCAGTAAAACAATCTAGAACAAATGGATTATAAATACCTAATATTTGCTTTACTAGAGAAGGGTATTGCAATCTATAGGAGGAAGATGAAGAACAGCATACGTTGCTTAATGAACCAAGCTTGGGTTAAATCAATAGTAAAGTTTCACAATTGAGAATCTAGGGCTTTAATTCTAGCCTCAGATCACGAGACTGGTTAAAACAGGGTTTTCTCTGCTACCATAAACTAATAGTTATTTTTCTATTAGTAAAGCATCAAAATGAAGACTTCAATGTGGCAATATCTCAGGGTGGATGATGTGGTGTTTGAGAGAGAATTTTCTGCATTCACACAATACAGAAACATTTGCTGGATACAGAGTTGCTTCTAGTTGCTTTGTGGCAGAGGCATCTTACTGAGGTGCTTTTGCTGCTGCTTCACAAAAAGGAAGGATATCCATAACGAGTGATGACTGTTGAGTGTGCAGTGAAAAGCAGCTGAGTTGCAGGAAGAAAGGAACCAACAAACCCCATGAATTACACAGCAACTCCTTCGAGTAATATTAACTCACTGGTTCCCTTGTCTGAGCTCCAGCCTTTGCTGCCTTCCTTCTCTTTGCTCCCCCCAAGCAGAGGTGAATTATAAGGAATGCAAATGGGAAAAGAAAAGATTACAATGTAGTGTTACTGAAATTCCCCAAAAGTTTAAGTTAACTGTATACACTTGACTATATTAATTGTGGGGTTTTTTCCTCCAGAGCCATGCTTTCAGTCAGCCCTTTGGCACCAATTCAAAGATCATGATATACATGTACAGAAGGCTACTGCATTAGGTTTTTTCTTGTTTACTAGCCCTTACCCACAGGACAAAGGACTGCAGTGAGAAACAGCTAAAGTTACCAAAACAGTAAAGCAACTACATTCTTGTGATGTGCTGTTTTATTATTTTGTTCAGTTACTCACAGATTCACAAAATTCACCAGTTGGTAGTGGGCCACCAAGTCATTCATTTTTGCAGATCCATTAAGTTTAACTGACACTTAGCCCTCCTCATTTTCTTTTAGGCAAGTCACACACACTTCTCATGCCTGGCCTTTGATTTTTATTTTTTTTAGGTTCCTCCATTCTAACCAGTGTAAGTAATAAAGTGGACTTGCAATTGAAATTAATGTAGAGCTACATTAAAGTGGTTTTGCAGAAGATAGCTGGAAAATATTTGATGTTGTATGAAAAACCATCGAAGTGGAAATTTTTGAAGCTCCAGAAAAGTTCATGTAAAACACCAGTCTTTTGGGCCCATTGCACTACCAGTGTGACTAGAGTTATGTTAACAGCTCCACTGTAAGTCGTCCATATTGAATACAATGCCTTGAAACAATCCCAGATGTAGAAAAATAAAATTCTGGCAGAATTCAGTTGCTGTATTGGAAAGATACATGAACAGATGCAGCTATTTTTTCCACATATACACTTTTAACAGTGCAATATGATATGTTACACGAGTGTGTTTAATCATATTCTAAAATTTTCATGGGTGTACAAAATTCTGTATAAGTGTAATGGAATTTACAGTTAATATTTAAAGCATAATACAAATTGTGATTTTCAACGTTTTTATAATAAGGAAGCACAGTTTGCTTAAAGTAGCATTTAATATAATTCACATGAATAGGATGTTAAATTCTGATTTTTTTTTAAACACATCTTTGCAGTTCAGCAAATGCCCTCAATGCCGATAAAACTAATTTTAAAATATTTTGATATTGTTGTGCACTTAGGACAAACTTCACCTACATAAAAGAATGAAAGATTTTAGACATACTTAATTCAAGTACATCTAAATTTCTGTAGGAACTTTAGAGAAATGAGCGTATTTAATACTAAATAATATTTTTGTATGTGCAAAGCTTAAGTAACTTTCATTTTATTTGGGTTTTCTAGATCCAGTAATTGAAACTGAACATGAACACAGAAAGCAGCAAAATTCACATTATCTTTTATATACCCTTATAGCTCAGTTTACATTACTATAACTCTACAAAGTTATAAAAAGGACATTATGGATTCAAAAACGGAAGGGGAAAAAAAAAATCTGCAAGACACCAGACCAAGAAGAGAATGGGTAATATTTTCTCTTTTATTATTTTTTCTCTGAAGATTACCTAACATCCTTGTGGTAATAACCCAAGGTACTATGTAAACAAATTTCAATGCTGCTCAAATGAATTAAAATACTCTGTTCAGCTCCTGCAATAAGTGAGAACAGTGGCATCAATTCCTTTCAACATTAAATCACATTCATCTTATTGTACATGACTCTTGTGCAAGTAGTAAAGGCTTGATTCATGACCTTGGCTACATCAGTAGAGAGATATATCAGCTATTTATGTATTTAAAAAAATGAAACTGACAGAACCACAGATTCTGTCATCTCAAATACCAGCAGCATCTTCCTACATATTTAGAATAGTTTTGGCCTAAGCCTTTAACACCTTTTAGAACAGCCATGCAATAAAACAAACTTGGAGATGTTTCTTAAGAGAACACTGAGCAGTTTAAACATTTTTCTGAGTGATAAAGCCAAGATAAAGCAAATCCAGGCCCTTTTAAATGGCTGCAAATTCTCATACACTTAAAGCTCTATAAAACTAGAGCCCATTAGTATATATATTTATATTTTTAATATATATTTTAAATAAGTCTCTTGTCTGCTTTCAAAATTTATGGAGGGTTTTTTGTGGTCTTTTGGAAGGGCAATAAATAAAAGTAGAAAAGGCTGAACTGTTTTGCATATATTTGTGGAAGAACGGAGAACAATTCAACTTTTAGAGTTCCAGAAAGATCACTGTACATAACAAAAAGCTTATATACAATTAAGTGTGCAATTTTAGTTGGCTGGGCCTTTCATTATGCAAGATGTCCTTTTTGACCAGAAGCTGCTTCTACTCTTGACCAAATCCCTCTGTTTCTTCAATGGCAAATAGCAACTTCTCTTTCAGTTGTTCATAGCTTTTATATGGTGGCAAATCCAAACGATTAAAACTGAGCAGAAAAAAGCACAGAAAATTGTTAAATTCACCTAAATCCCATGTAGGACTCTACAGAACTTGACTGCTATAGTAAAGTTACATCTGTTCTCATCGAACAATTGGAAACAAAGAAATAATAATCAGTGCAATCTCACCGCCTCGACATTTCTACAAGGAATTAAAACAGACAAAGTTTGAGGAATACTTTTAGAAACAAAAGACTGTTATCAGATAAAAAACAAGATCTTTGAAGACTAAAGACAGGCCAAGATACAGAAAACTATAATAGTTAGGAAAAAATGTAATACAAAAATCTAATTTGTCGAAAAGGAAATTTCCAGCATGAAGTTTAATATAATCCTAGTTTGATGAATGTCTAAATTTCAAGGAAAGTATGAACAAGCTGAACTTTTCTCCTTCCTACACATGCCTGCATATAGGTGGGGTGGTGTTTCCCTCTAAATACTGCTCTAAAAGGCTTCTGCCAAAACACTTTCATTCCATGGCTTCCCCAAAATTATCTCAAAGAGAGATGTTTAACTCACTTAAAAAAAAATCTAGTGGAGAAAAGGTAAAATGGAAGATACCCTGAGGTAGTTTAAAAGTATAACGAGTATTATTGTCACAAGTTGCCAAAGGAATGGGTGCCCATTTGGCGCACAGGATACATGAGAAACTGTTTCATGTACCTGTTGGCACCAGTTCAGTACAGGAATGCCAAGCCAATAACGGCCCATCTGAAGCCTACTGCGAAAAAGTATCAGCATTCTTGGCTAAATATCCTCGGTTTGAACATTTGCTGTGATTTCCTTCATGCTACTTCTTCTCATGACTATATGCTTTATAGTGTTACTGCATAATAACTGTATCTAACAACTGTATGTGCATAATACGTGACATGTTCGGGTATTTAGTATTTTCTAAAATAAAGAATCAGGAAAACATCTCTCAGTTCTATGCAGGAATGATCTCATAATTTCGATAGATCTGATGACACTAACAAACTGTTTTCAGTCCAGTAGACAAATTTAAGAATAGGGCAACCAGAGAAGTGTTTAATAGTGGCTTGTCAGGGCAGTCAAATGAAGCTGAAGATAGACAACTGATCCAAATTAGATTCCCTTTCATTTGGTCAATGCAAGACCAGAAGAGAGAACCACTAAATGTAAGGGAAGTTTACATATAAAAACTCACCAAGTGTGACTTCTTGGTAACCATGTTTCTTTACCAACTTTTTCAATACAGAATTTCTGAGGACCATTACTTCCTAGAAAAGAAAATTTTAAAAAGTGTGATCTGTTCCTTTTAAGCAGCACACATGATACGTACAGGTCATAAGACACAACTCAGATACACCAGACAGAACTCATTAGGTGCTACTCATTGTTACATGAATATGAACATGCTTCTTACAGAAATGAGCTAATTTCCAAGTATTTTATCATCATGGGATTTCTGATATAAAAAGCCCTTCCAGATCCAGGGTGATCACAGAATCACAGAATCAGTAAGGTTGGAAAAGACCATAGAGGTCATCAAGTCCAACCTATCACCTATTACCTAACCTAGCCAAACCTCTTACCTAACCTGTTGCCATCCTGCTACCAACACACCATCCTACCTATAACACACTACCCTAATATCTAGGTCATGCCACCAAGTACATCATCCAACCTTTTCTTAAACACCTCTAGGGACGGTGACTCCACCACCTCCCTGAACATGAAGTTCCTGTTACCTGTTTACTTGCAGCACAGTTCATTTGCAAATGAAACACAGTCTAACAACAGTTTTGGTCTGTTTTACTTACCCATAAGTTCAGCAAATCCACCCAGTGGTAATCTGCAAGTGCCAGTGACAAACTGCAGGAGTCGCATGCGAACCTCATTGTCTGTTTCTTTTACAAACTAGGCACAGAAATTAAAACTAATTAATAAAAATCTTTAACATACCTAGAGGAAAGCAAAAACCCCACAAGATGCTTGATAAACTGTAATTCCATTTAAAAATACAACGCCTTGGTACTAGTTTGCATTTCTTGATTTTAGCAAAATTGGTTGAAAAGAGAAAACTGATTTTAGATTATATGCAGTGTTGATTGTTAAAATGTGGAGGCTGGGAACAGCAAATAAGAATCTATATTGATTTTATTCTACACTAAAATGTAAACCATGCCAGTGCTTTATATGAAGACTACTGCCATTTTGATTAAACAGCACTAGCCTAGTCATAGTCTCTGGGTATTTCAAGACTGAAGTATTCTATGCATGTGGGAGAAAACCCATTTTTAACAGCTGCATCACTTTGTACAGAAATTCACTCGGAAAGGGAGAAGAAGAAAAGAGGGCAGACTGAGAACATCTCGGGAAGAGAGGGGGTGTTGATACCCATACTTAGAATTTTGACTCAGAAAAACTTGCATATAAATGTTGACATGATAGCCATAAACTTCTGGTTAAGATTCTTTGAGTACTAAGAATCTTAAAAATATGTATCAGACCTTACAATAAAAATAAGCTAGGAAATAGTTGATTTGTATCATTTTCCTATAGAAACTTCGTCAAAAGCATCTCTAAAATGGTGATTTATCACAGAAGACAGGAACTGCCCAGCTCTGACTTTTCTTTAGGAAAATTCATAGGAACTGTGAGCCTGAATAGCATAGGAGGAGTCTTCCTTTTGCTAACCTCATTCAAATGTGAGTGATAATTAGTCAGTGCTAGACAAAAATAGTTATTGTCATAAATAATATGTGGCATTTTCAATTATCGAATCATAAAATGGTCTGAGTTGGAAGGAAATTTAAAGATCTTTCAATTCTAAACCCCCTGCCCTGGGCAGGGACACCTTCCACTAGATCAGGTTGCTGAAAGCACGATCCAGGCTGGCCTTGAACACCTCCAGTGACAGGGCATCTATAGCTTCTCTGGACAACCTATTCCAGTGTCTCACCAGGCTCACAGCAAAGAAATTCCTACTAGTGTCTAATCTAAATTACCCCCATTTCCCCTTGCCCTGTCACTATACGCTCCTGTAAAAAGTCCCTCTCCATCTTTCTTGTAGGATCCCTTTCAGGGACTGGGAGGTGAAGAGGTGCAGGTATACTACACACAAGAACATTTTTGAAGGTATATCACTGCTAAGAATAAGAAAAGCTCATATTATCAGTAAGGACAAGACACAGAAAAAAATCTTCATGAGCCAGCATCCAAATGTAATGTGTATCTATCTATTTCTCACCCTAAAGTACGCTCCCTAAAGACCAGTAATCCTCCTGTCCTTCTCTGAAAAAAAAAACCAAAAAAGGAACCAGTAAGAACCTTCATTTAGATGTCATCCCTCCATTCCACATGTCATTTGTGTTACATAACAAAACAGAACTTAAAGAAGTCAGAAGTTTTATGGATCAACACACCTGCCAGAACCATATGATCTGCTTGCTGTTCCTCGTGTAGTGACGATAAACAGTGTTCCTCTGCCAGTCTGCTAAATCAACTTCTTGCATCCCACAGAGCATAACCTAGAAAAGAGAATGATTACTTCACATCAAACACATAAATTAAGAGTATTTTCTATCTTGTATGGGACATGGTAACAGAAATGGAATTCTTGCTCCGAAAAAGAACTGGTGTTTTTCTCATTTTTCTCAACAGTTAGACTTTTTTTCATCCTGAATTTACAGAACTCCTCCAAATTTTTTTATGTATTTCATTGGTCTGAAAAACTGAATACTAGAAACTTGGCATCTGCCAACTAATCACAGAATCACAGAATCACAGAAAATTATGAGTTGGAAGGGACCCACAAGGATCATCTAGTCCAACTCACCATCTAATACCCGTACAGTGACCAAGAGCACATCCTAGAGCGTAATACCAACCTAGATGCCTCACAGTCTAGCAGGCCACTCCGAGCCGGAAGGGGCCCAGGGTCACCCAGCCCTACACCCCCCAGCTAGACCATGTCACTAAGCTCCTCGTCCAGTCTTCTCTTAAACACTTCCAGGGATGGCGACTCCACCACCTCCCTGGGCAGCCCATTCCAATATGCAATTACTCTCTCCGTGAAAAACCGCTTCCTAACGTTAAGATTAAACCTCCCCTGGCGTAGCTTGAAGCTGTGCCCTAATAATTCAATAATAAAAGATACTACCTTTCCCATAAAAGTAATTTTTATATTAAAGAGGGTATTACCCCCCATTAAAACTTTGCCTCATATTCCAAGATGATGATGATTACATCGCTGCTGCTGCTACTACTAATAAAGATAAAACACACTGCAAAGTATTCATTACAAGAGGAAATAAAAGTGAGAAGTTCTAAAGGCAAAGCCTGCTACAAAACTGAAGGCTGAATGAGATTGATCACAGTCCTTTCTCAGAAAAAAGCTCCCATTTAACTTCAGAAGCTTTCAGAAAATCGCTCATTACCCACAGGGAACCTTGGCAGGTCTCACAGAACTAAATGAGCATAACACTACAGAGCCTTTTGTCCCTGTCCCAAGTCACAACCCCAAGAGTGAACACCAGCCAAACTGATTGCTAACTAAACACAGTGTAGGTAAGCAATTCCTGTTATCAGTCCTTGGGTTACATGCTAAGGATCTGCAAATTACAGTTTCAAACCTTGTTGGTACCTCCAACTTTCTTTACTTAAATGTAAAAACCCTGGAACCTGTCCTAGACTGTGTATGTGATACTAAGTGGTCATTATACACCCAAATCAACTTCAGTGTCATCTGTTACACAGTGATTCTACCCATCAACCATAGAGGAAAATGGTTTCTGTGACTAATAGATTCATCAGCGATCTCATATTCTTATCCTTTCACAGAAAATTTCTAAAACCATTTTAATGCTGAGGACAGAAACTAGAATTCTTAACAGCTGAACACTACAAACCACTGATTCAGAAGACAATGGGTTTTCATCATGATTTAATCCCAAGACCCCTATTAAATTCTCCATGTTCCAGAAGCTACCAAATGGAGCATGCACAGTTGACAGAGTCAAGCTGACCTATCCATTAAATCACTGCATATGGATTACCTCTGCAGAAGGTAAAAACGTAGAGCAGAAAACCTCACCTCCAGTTCCTTTTCATCAAAATAATGTAGCCACTGTAGAGGAACTACTTCATTAAAACCATCAAGAAAAGCTTTGGTTTGTTCTCTAACTCCTCGAGAAAAACGCCATTCTGCCATTAGCCTGCGATGGAACAAAACCAAACATGAATTAAACATCAATTAGCATTCAGTGTGAAGAAGTTCAAACATGTATGATTGTTCTCCTTCAGATTTTACTTCTTACACTGTATGATTCCACTAACTATAAAGAACCTACCATACTAATATTATCACAAGTCTCCAAACTCAGATAAAGGTAAAAATAGCAATATGTACTTTTTATTATTATTATTATTAACCTTTCATTAATTCAGCAGCCTTTTCATGGAAATAACACTACTTGGGCATTATGACTTTGTTATGGAAAAATTTGCTTTAGCTTCAAAAATGAACAATCCTAGTATTTCTTTGCTAGAAAAGAAAAAATTCCACTGATTTTAAAATATTCTCTTACAAAAAACATTGTGTAAGCAGAGGACAGTAAGAAATATTCTTCTTTATAATACTTATAACTATTGTTGCCCAATACTTCTAGCATAAGTCTATTCCAGCTTCAACAAACAGAAGTAATTTTCTGTTCTGAGCTTCTGATTTATGCTAAGACTTGGAGAAAGAAGAAATGTACTTAAATATTTAACTACAATGATCAGCCACTTCTGAATAGAAAAAAATTAGAAGACAATAATTATGTATATACATACTCCAGAACTATTTCTCTGAGAAACTAAAGACTGCGAATTTAAGTGGAAACTTTACGTGCAGCACTGGACATACACTGTATCACAGAAAAGCATCTGTGTACATCTGTTTTTGAGATCATTGAATAGAGAGATCAGAAACAGGTTCAGAAAAAGAAAGGCATTGATAAAATGACGAAATATGCAGAAAAGAGCAACAGGGAAAGAAATGGTTTAAGTCACACCACGTTATACACAATTCTGAATTTCAGTTTTCACACTGACAGAAATGTTCTGAACAATATTAGAATCCTCTGTTGTATTCCCTGTCTTCCCTCCACCTGGATTTGTTGCCTGCAATTACTAAAAACAGGCCTGCTCATTTTCAGTTTCACCTGTTCTCTCATTGCACATCTAATAGCGCAACAGGTCATCTTCTCTCTATATTGGCTCTTTTTGTACCAACAGATCATATGTATCAAGACAGCAATAGGTACCAAAATACTGTTTCAGTAACAGTCACAAGAATTACATAGTAACACGGGAAGGAAAAACATAAAAACAAAAACAAGTGTCAAAAAAGACTAGAGCAACAGGAGAAACATGAAGCACTTTTTTCAGGCATCTACACCTTCCTACCCAATATATTCTTCTTTGTTCTCCTCAGTTACCAAGATATTTGAACCTCCTGATTTCAGCTCATGTGAGGTTACTTTTCCTAAGAGCTCCATATCCACACAAAAGTACATTTCCAAGTTACACTCTTCAATGTTATTATCCCTGCATAGAAAGAAAAAAATAAAATACTGCAGTAAGTTTCATGTAAACAAAGGAAAGTCCATAAACTATCACAGACACACAAAAAAGAGACTACGAACCTTATCCAAATTAGGGAGTTGTAAAATTCAGTATCAATAGATTCTAGATCCTTAATTGTAAGCTTTTTGCTCAGCATTCGTTTGTAGAAAGGCAGAGAAAAACCAGTGTCAATAAATTTTCCATGAAACAATGCCTGTTGAACAGAAAAGGTCTGTTTAGCTTTTATTGAACTATCGAATTATTAAAGTGTTTCTGGACTTGAAGTCTTTTTTTTTTCCTCTCTCCTTCAAATAATAAAAAGCACCAAATAGCAGTAGCAGCTTAGTATTTAAAAAGTACAAATCATTATATTAAATGGGAAGCAAAACCAATATTGACAAAATCCATCCAAACATATGTTACTACAATTTAGATATTCTTTGATTAAAAAACCCTTCTCATAAAAGGATTTCATCCTATCTTAACTTTATTATGTGAATAGGCATAACTGCCACATGTTACTTGATCCTAGTTAATCAGAATATTTGATCCTGCTTGAGTACTAGTGACATTTTCTATTACATACATACATACAGCAAATCATCCTTTACAGAACATTATTGCAGCTTGCAAGAAAGAGCTCTGGGAATCACATTTTTTATCAGTGAGTAACAGAACTGATACAAACCCCCCAAACATTGTCACACCTGTCTCACCACATGCACATAGGTGTGAGCTAATTTCTAGTATTGAATCATATCACTACACACACACACACACACACACACACAGTGTTAACCTCTACACTGACTTAGTGCATCTGAGAGCTAATGGAGCACAGCTATAACCATGAAAACCCTTTCCCCCTTCTTATCAAGAATTCTTTCTTCAGTAAAATGGTTCTTTAAAAAAATCACCCTAATCATAGGCCATGAATGGCATTCATTGCTTCTCTTTCCTCACAGCTGAAATTCGATGAGCAGAAGAGCCAACTAACAGCCCCGTTTCCTCTGAGCTCCATCTTTTTTGCCACCCTTCTAATTTCCCCCCGAAAGCTTAGCATGCATGTTCTTCTGCTCCAGGAGAGCTTAAAGAGCTCTCAGAGGTCTTTATTTATTTGTTTGTTTATTTATTTATCTTTAAATTAATCTCTACTTACGGGGGAGCAAGTTGATAGAAACTGAAAAATTCAGTGTGAAGTGCAGCACCTTATAAGCATATGATTTTCTGCTTTTTCCAAAAGTAAGCTCTTAAAAACATCTCATTTAATGTGTGCAATGATCTTACAGCAAAATAAAAGTTTCCTCAGCCAAATTCATTTAACAGGTTTTTGTTACAGAGTAAGATGTGTATTCTTTATATTTAATTCTGTTTCATTTGAAAACATCTGTGGTTACTTCAGTACTTAAAACTAAAAGATGTCACGCCTATTTTAGAACTTTGAGAAGGACAAAAACTGCAACTGCATCTGAAATCCTATCTAGCCTCTTTAAAATTATCCCAAATTACATTATTACCAGAGCTACTTTAAGCCACTAGAGGGTATCCCAGGAAGCACTGCAGAAAGTACCATCTAGTATAAACCATGACTACACTCAAACTTTGCAACAAACCACATCAGGCACCATTACACAGGCCTGTCTCTCACCCAGCAGAGAGAATTTAAAATACAAGCATGTATATACTTCAGGAAGCAAGAACTTGCATTTTAATTAAATTAATTACTTTAATTAAGGTATTTAATATGATCAGTATTGTTAAGAAACAGTTTTTCCTAAAGTTAAAATAATAATATGGATTTATCTTATGGGCAAATCAAAAATCACCAACTAAAAACCTCAAATTTGACTCTAGTACCTAACTGGCTTTATTACCTCTTCCAGCTAAATGGCATTGTAACTTGGTGTGGGTTCTAAAAGAAAGAAAAAAGCTGGCAGCCTTTTGAAAGCATTAACACAAGGAGATAAATTTTCATGACAGCACAGAAATGGTGAACTTGGCCATAAAATCCTTTAAACAAGAGATGTTATCGTCAAAACTGAAGACATTTCTCAAGAAGCATTTATAAGAAAAGCAAAACCAAGAACCTGTCCAACCTAAATTATTTTAAGTCTGGAAGTATTTTTTCATTTATGTTGCATTTGTTTGTATTTATTCTAATTGCACACAAAAAGCCTGAACAACAGAAGACAACAGTCTCTTCAATACGAAAATGCACTATTATCTACTCTTTTTGGCTTCACTATTCACCGTGTTCAGGGATGTTGCTCAGGGCTACCTGTAGATATCATGATGATTATGCAGAAGATGACTGTATCACTACATGGAAAGAAAGAAATGTGACAGAACAGGAGTCACTATAGAAAACCAACACAGTGATACCAGAAGAAATGACACAACATCAGCTTTTAGTTCATGAGAAATCTGATGGCAGAGAATCAGCTCCCCAACAGCTTCTGCTCCCCGACTGCTCTCCTCAGTCTCTGGCTTTTGTATCCAAGCATCTGCATTCAAATTAGGGCTCAGCATACTCTGCATTCTAACTAATTTTTTGAAATAGAGTAAGGTACACCAAGTCTAACTGAGGAGCCTTTTTCACAAGATACTGGTCACATTTTTCAGAGCATCAGTGTTCAGACACTCAATCAAACAGCGTTTGCATGAAGTACACACATCCAATTGATGAAAAGAAAATATTATACTGAATATCATACTAACTTTCATCACTCTCCCAGGAAACATGAGTGCATAAGAGACTTAACTCTCAGGGAATATTTTAGTTCAATAACCTTATATGCCTTAATCTTCCATTTCTATGAGAGTAATATAACCTTTAAAAACTGTAAAAGCAAATACTGTTCAGGAATAATAGCTACAGCAAATATAAAACCTTAAAAATCTAACCTACCATGGCAATAAAGCGCCCAATGAAACAGAAATATGAAAGATGGTCAGGATTGATTGTTGATGCTGGATTTATCTGCAGGCAATAGTTGCTCTTGCCAGCATACTCAAATAGGCAGTACATAGGGTTCAGTACTTCATGGGAAAGCAAGAAAAACCATTCTCTAAGGAAAAAAAAAACATGTATACACATAAAAACATCAAATACAGATGTTTATTACCATTCCCCTTAGGTAACTTGCAAAATGGTCAAAATGTATGCAAACTTTGAAAAATAATATAAGCAGATTTGTATTAGAATCACAGAATAATATGTGGTATTATACACTTCTTAAGTATAAAAAATTATCAAACCCAATAATGTTAGAAAGTCATGGTTTCAAAAGTTTACAAATTACAATTAAGAATATCACCTTTAACACACCCTCAACAACAAAAGTTTTAGGTGCCCATTAGTAACACTTTTTCTTACAGTCCTTGCCTCAACCAGTACACAACCTTTATCCTCCTCATATCTGCTTTACCGTCTACAAATCTTTGTTCAAAAAAACACAGATTATTCTATGCTTATTATAAACAATTTAGATAAAACAAAGTAAAACAAATAAACCCAAACTTCAGCACACCTTATCTGCTTTCCCAATCTGACAGCAGAATTTCCTTTCCCAATCTGACACTGAGTCACTGTGGTTTAACAAACTGCCAGGCATTAGTTAAGCCTACAGGACACAACAATATGAAAATATCTTTTTGTTGAGGTTAAACAAATACATGTTATTCACCACTTTAATAGTTTCCAACTCAGCTGATCTGAAGTAATACCAGAATCTGGTATTTAGTGTTAAGGTAGGTGCTTTTTACAATATTTCTTGCTTTATAATATTTGCGTATAATCAGAGATCTCTCAAGCAGCAATATATCCTTGGGAACTTTTGCATCAGGTGCTAAATGTTCAATACTAAACAACCAGACTTAGGGAAAACTCTTAAAAGAGCTGAAAGTCTATCCTATAGTAGCTGCAGGGACTGAATTCCATTCTGATTACCTTTCAGCTGTCACATTTAAGAGGCATCTTTTCTACCCCTTTATTTACTTGAGATTAGGGAATAAAAATGAGGTTTGCTGACATGTTTGTCCCAATAATTCTGCAAAATTCAAGTCGTGGATCATGATTTGCTATGACACACTTCCAACCCAAAGGCCAAGTATAAGGGGTAAACAGAGGAAGGCAGCCAGGATATGATAACCCTAACAAGGTTCCATGTATTTTTCAATGAGCATGAGAATGTTGTACAGCATGCTCTGCAAGTTTTATACTGAGGAAATTACATTAACCTTATATAGAAGCATCAGATTTAATAGACATTTTAATTAGGACAAAGATTACTAGGAAGGAATTAAATAAACCAGTCATTAACAAGAAGTTTGCAGAAGTAATGAATTTCTCACATCAAGAGCTAAAACTTGCCACAGGACACAGAGTCCGATTGGTCCTGCTAAATGCNTTTTATTCATTTATTTATTTATTCTGCTACTTTCTTCAGTTGAATTATTCTAACATCTCTTCTTTGGAATACTTTGTTTCTATGGAAACACAGAGCCATAACGATAGGGCCATGACGATAGGGACACCAACCAAACAAAACCCATACAAAGCAAAAACTGAATTCCTGTCTAAAGTCACTTACCAAAACCTTATCACATACTGTAATTCAGAAGCACAACACCCCAGATATACAAAGAAGCTCAACTTCCAGAGGCAAGCTTCCTTATTTATAAATACTATAAATTTTCATGTAATTTCATTTTAACACAGTAAACTATGTAAATCCAAAACAAAACCAAAACAGGCCACTCTTACATTAAAAAAAATCCCAACCTAACAAGAAAAATTCTATCACCTGTGACCACTTCCAATCTTCTGGATCTACAGGAGCATTGAAATTTTAATCCTAAAAGTAATATTTCAGTCTGAAAGTAAGTGGCAGCGGTAGTCAGTGGTTGTATTCTATATGGTCAAGAGATAAAACACACTTTGTCTATGGTTTTCTTGATGCCAGGTTTTTCCCTCTAAGTTCCACATCAGATTTCAGAAAAGCTGGCAGGCCAGTTGTTTCGCATTCCTGTGGAGCCTACATTATCTGTCTGCTGTTACTTCATGCTTGCACTACTAGCCTGTTGTTTATTTCCTTTCTGTTCATATCAGCCCCATTCTGGTTTTTGCTTTTTTTTTTCCCAAATAAGCAGAATACTTTTGATTTCCAGTCACTCCATCTAGAAAATTGGAACTTTCTGAAAGTTTCTAAAATAACTCAGCCCAGAGCAATTAACTGCTATAAAAATAATTCCAATTTTAACATAAATTTTTGAACTGAAACAACTGAACAACTGAGACCACAATTTTACCAATACAAGGTAATACCTGCAACAATAGCCAGTGCTGCCAGTTTCACTTCCTTATACATTTAAGGGAACTAAAAAGATATCCAGGATCAGACAGCAAGAGAAATCAAGGTTAGAGTGCTATTAAAAAAATAAAACCTATTTTAAACAAATTTCTTTTACCTTGCCAAGCCACCATAATCCAATCCTTCTTCTCCTCTGAATATAACATATAATCTTCTCCTCAAATCATAGGGTTTTAAAGCCATAATCTATTCAAAGAAACCACCGAAAGAATAAGTTACAAACTATGCATTGTCACTACATCACTCATTCAGACTTAATCTGATACAGAACTGCTACATATGTCAAATCTTACATAGATTTGTCAAGCAATTAAATTATCTCACGGAAAAACCTATCAACAAACTACACACAAAAATGCCAACTTGAACATAAAATCCTCCAGCAGCTAGCAAGTGGAAAAGAGTATCTGGAAAGTATTGCTGTATGATTGTCCTGTTCTCACACTCTTCCTAAGGAAGTCATTACTAAAGGAAAATGGGCAAAAAGGCACTTCATCTGATTTATGTGATCTTTGGTTTCAGGCAAATCACTTAAAGTAGTTTAATCCAGAAAAAGTGAAATACACTTTCAGGTGCTACCTGACCAATCTGATCTCCTTTTATGAACTGGTGACTCGCCTAGTTGATGATAGAAATGCCGTGGATGTTGTGTACTTGGATGTCAGCAAAGCTTTCGATACAATTTCCCATGGTAAGCTTCAGAAGAAACTCTCAGTGCGTGGATTGGA
>WEKX01029564.1:36845-69577 GCA_013390025.1 Pitta sordida | reverse complement strand
CTGGTGGAGTCACCATCCCTGGAGGTGTTTAAGAGAAGACTGGATGAGGAACTCAGTGATATGGTCTAGATAATGGGACAATGGGACAGGGAATTAGGTTATATAATAAAATAAAATAAAATAAAAAAAAAAAGATGATGACACGACCCTGAGATTGGCTCATAGACAGAGCATTGTGTCCATGGCTCCGGGGTTCGATCGTGGGCTCGATCCCTGTATGGGCTTGATGATCCTTGTGGGTCCCTTCCAGCTCAGAATATTCTTTGATTCTGTGATTACTAATATGCCTTCTACTTATAAGGAATCCATCCCAGAAGGTTTCGACGTGACAACAGCAGTAAGAATTTTCATTGTTACAGAGAGCGGAGGAATATCATACATTGGCTGCAGACTGCAAGAGCTTAAGAAATGTAGGCTTCAATTACACAGAAATAACCACTAAAGGACAAACCAGAACACCAGTTTTAACTGGAGAAAACAACATATTGTAATGTATCTAACCACACACAGGAATCAGAAAAGCAGATCTGATGTGGTTGATACAGTAGACAATGCGGTTAAACTATGGAACTCATTACCACAGGAGGCTGTAGATGCAAAAAGTTCACAAGAGGATCACAGACAAGCTCACTGAAGGGAAGTCCCCTGAGGATTATTAAAATACTCAGTAACCACATCAAGCTCAAGAGGCATTTCAATTGTAAACAGTTGGAAGCTAAAAGATAATTTTGTAAAATATTATATACAATACTTCTGTTTTTACAGTCTTCCCTGAGAATCCCCCACTGGCTAATACCAGAGGAAGATTGCCTGAAGGACCATTAGTCTGAACTGCCATTTTTGTTCCTATGTTTTGTCTTGATAAACAAACACAATAATTTTTGCAGGCTTACTTGCTGGAAGGAATCCTCAAACAAAGTCTGTCTGGACACATTGATTTTCACATGACTTGGCAGTGCATTGGACTGTAATCATAAGGCAACAACATTAAAAGACAGCACATACAAATGTAAACTCATGTAATTGCAATAAGTAAATAATTACTAAATCAGTACCTGACACAAGTAACGGAAATGAGCAAGTTTCCACCTAAAGCTGCGCTCATAAGCAATCTGGGGCCCTTTATTTCTGTAAGGAAATACATTTGAGATAGATTAACCATACAGACATCAAACAGTACTTTCACTGCTAAACAACAGCATGTAGATTTCAAAAATACGGAAAAATAGTTACTGTAAGATGAAATCAGAAATAAAATGCAGCTGATGGTTTGGTACACCAGTCTAACTTTCCACCACTCTCTCCCCTTTCCTTGTTTCAGTTTAAGATGCAAGGCAATTTACCAAATTCAGAAAGAGAACAAGAGGATAGCAAATCCCCATCAAACCTGTTAAAATTACAAGTCACCTAAGGAGAAACATCATCTTCACTGAGAGAAAGACAGCTAAGTTAGGCTTCATAAATTTAGCTGCTTGTGGAACTACGAAGGACTTTATAGCTCTTTGAATGAGAGATCATCAACATGTAATCAAAGCAAGCTCCAGCCTACACAAAAGACATTAAGACAGCCATTATAGGCTGGGTCAATCCTTTTCACTAAACTATTTTAAAGAATATTCGCATGTAAAATTTTTGGGAAGTATTTAGAGCTACTTTGATTAGACATTATGGTTGTTAGGGTGTGTAGAATTATAAACAACACCCATAAAGATCATTTGCTATTTCTTAAAAAATATAACCATTAGTTACATTAGTGTGATATTCAAGTTTACCTGACTTCTCTATTTATAAAATAATTACAATCTTGATATCTGAAAAGTGTATAAAAGCTAGTGAACATTGGAGCAGTACAGCAAAGTGTGTCATAGATAAACTGCGAATTAAAGTTTAAAATTAGATTAGATTTGTATTACAACAATTTGTTCATAATCTAGTGTGCAATTTCAGCTAAAACTGTAGATTGTTTAACAGGATGAGAAAACTTCACTATTAACCTAGAACAAGGTAAAATATTCAAAAATATATTTGATTTGTCACTTACACAGAAGATTTCCCAGTACGAGGATCATTGAAGGTGGTGGTTCTTGTATTATGATCAACAAAGTATCTGACACCTTCTCTGGTATATCTGATTTCCCAGCCCTCTGGAAGAGGGTCCTCATTTTGTAAACTGCAGAAGAAATTTCAGACAGTCCTTTTTCTCGCATATCGTTAAAGAAAAGAATTAAGCATGATCTTTTTTATTTGCACAGTCAATATACACACCTACCCTTGAGTTCGAGGGTCTTCCCACTGTGTTGTCTTTGTGTTATGATTTACAAAATAAACCCTATCATTTGAATCCACTCGCCTTTCTAAGGGAATAAAAAGAAAAAAATCCAGTATACAACAATTGTATTCCAAATTTCTTTGTCATTTCATATAATCAGCAGCTAATTAACTTACCCCAACCTGGTGGTAAAGGCCCAAGTGGATCATTTTCTGCTGACAACATTGAAGCCTATTTAAAAACAAGAGTACTTTCGGTTAGGCCAAATATTATTCCTTTTCTTAATGTGTTTTAAGATTTCACTAGTTCTGCAGATCATTCATTCTGGAGGAAAGCATCACACGATTTTTAACCTGGTCTCATGAAGAATCATACAATCACTAAATCACAGAGTATTCTGAGTTGGAAGGGACCCACAAGGATCATCGAGTCCAACTCCTAAGTAAATGCCCCTACAGGGATTGACCCCACAACCCTGGTGCCATGAACATCATGTTTTATCCATCTGTGAAATAATATACAGTAAGATAAAATCTGCACACTTGCCTCCACTGTTTCCAACCTGACTTACCCACCCTTTCACTTCCTACAGCAAACTTGACAGTCAGTGGTCTTACAAAGAGGTACAGTTCATACAAGCTTTGAGGAAGCTTGTATCAGCAGATAAGCACAATGTTCTTGCTTAAGAACATGTTTTACCATAATAAACATTTCCAAGCATGGGGATTATTGCCAACATAGGGAGTTTTGCTTCCTCAATGCACAATGACTTCCCTGGATGTTTGGCTATTTTCAGATTTTGCTATTTTTTGAAAATGCAGCTGCATTTGTTAAAATATGCAGATGGGTAAAATTTAACCAACATATGATAAGGTTAAAAGATTTAAAAAAAAAAAAGTATTACATTATTATGTAAAATCATGCTAAGTTCGTAACATACTGTAACCTTGCAGAAGTCCCCCAGTAGCTCCCAAAAATACAAAGCATATGGAAAAAAATCAAACAAAACAAAAGGCAGAAATCCCACAGACTGTAGAATCCATGCTCTGATTTATAACTAAAAGCATTCACCCCTAAAATTTTGTAGACACTAAATTTTTTCATGTGTGTGTGCAGAATGGAATTTTGATATATGAGAACCACTCTACATTTTCCAAAGAGCATCTTAGGAACATCTTGCTACTAATGCTGATTTACATAGCATTTGCAAGACAAAAATGTCAAATTCACTTAAGAGTCAACAACAGCACAAATCAACGATATTTTTCTTGTGACAGAGCAACACAGCAAGGATCAGAAGGAAATGCATTAGTTACACTCAAAATCAAGCTGCATATTCGTTCCAGCCACCAGCTACTACCAATGAACACAGAATTATCATCCTCTCAGCAGCAAATGCAGTTAACCTTTTCTAATTTTGAAGACTACACAATCACAATGACCATCTAACCAAAGACTTCTCTCTGGTGAGTATAGAAATAAAAAACAGTGCACAAAAGCAAAATGCTGTCTGCCAAAGAACTGAATAGTGGCACAATTTAGAGATTTCTGACCTTCTTAACATGCCCAAGGATTTGTGTGTGGCTGCTGGCCACACACAGCTCCATATTTAATAGAACACACTGAAACAGTAGGCAGTGGAATGGGATGAGGCAGATACAATACCAAAAGGACTACAATAAATTAATCCAGGTGAAAATGAAAGTAACTAAAATAACTATATCCTATCTACTTTACTTCCTTGACATAGCTTAGCTTTAACCACTCAAGGTAATTGAAACATTCTCTTACTCACTGAATGTATTCATCTATGTTTTCCAAAAAAATAATACAATCTCAGTCATAAACTCCTATTCAAGCAGAGTCCTGGTATGTCACTAGAGGATGAAAAGTTAGCCAGCATTTGACCCTAACAGTTCTAGAAGAAAAGTATACAGAAGCACTAAAGTAAAATAAAACCCACACCTTTTTCAATATACAGAGATCCCCGCATATTCGCGGCTCGCATATCCGTGTATTCAATCAATCGAGGTTGGATTTTCAGTGAGCTGTGAGACCATGCATGTGAGCAGAGTGTCCTGGACCCCGGATTTCGCGGCTGGGAAACACCAAAGGGCACTTCCTCCGCTTTAATGAGGCGCTACAGTGCGACCCACACTCCCAGGACTGCCTCTACAGACCTTATTAGTGGAGGGTGTGTGGCCACAGACAGGGAGTAGTTGAATATTCATGGGTTCGGTATCTTCACAGATTTCATATCTCGTGGGACCTGCCCAGTCCCGACTCTCAGCGAATTCCGGGGGATCACTGTAATTTCAGTTTTCTCCCTCAACAAACTATGAGTTCTACCTATGCAACTAATATAATACTTAGAAAACAGAATTCTAAAGATATGCAAAGCCACATTATCTTTTCTCTTCCTTCAAGTATATTCTGTCTCACAGACAATTACTCATTTAATGATTCTAAAAGGTCAGATGGGACATTTTAAGAAATGAGTCTGTGGTTTTCAGTTAGACTTATCATTTAAAGAAAGAACATAATTTAATTTTAAAAATATACTGATCCCTGAAATAATAAATCCAGCTCAAAAAAAAATTCTTGGCATCAGGAAAAGTAAAAGTTTTCTCAGATGTTTATGCAACTGATCAAAGTAGTAACAAGTACAGGAAATTGGTCAGCAAGAGTTATTGGCTTCATGTGTTTCAGCTGTGATTCTTGGATTTGCATTAAGAGTTATCAATGTGTGTAAATACCTGAAGGAGGGTGCTAAATCAATGGAGCCAGGCTTTTTTACTGGTTCACAGTGGCAAGACCAGAGGCAATGAGCACACACTGAAACACAGGAGGTTCCCTCTGAACATCAGGAAACACTTTACGGTGAGGGTGACTGAGCACTGGCACAGGTTTCTCAGACAGGTTGTGGAGCCTACAACCTTGGAGATATCTACAAGACACCTGGACACAGGCAAGAACAGCTGGGTGTAGGTGGCCTTGCCTGAGCAGGGGCATTGGACCAAACAACCTTCAGAGATCCCTTCCAACCTTGACTAATTTGCATAAGACAAATCGACTTTGATGCACAGCTCCAGGACGTAGGAAAATTAGTGGTGATGCATATTTCTGCTATTGCTAGTGACAAATATAATGTCTAATTAGATAATGAGAGGCTGAGACCTCTTAAATGTAAGAATACTGCAGCATAGTTCATTTCACAGGGGTGTGTGAATAAAATCCACCAAATTCAAAGTTAGGTCTGCATATGCACAGAGTCCTATTTCAATGAAGCTATTTTAGACTTGTACTTCGATAATATCTTCTTTAAAAAACTCCAGCTTTGCTGCATATCATTTACAAAGTCTCTGGAATTGGATAATTTTTTAAGGTGCCAAGCACAGTTCTTAAAGTGTGCTGTTTAGAGTGACAGTGACATGCAGACACCATCATTCTTAACTCTGAAAAAACAGTCGTCCTATTTATCCAGCCATAGATGGGAAATCTGGCTCAAGAAATATCCTATTTGAAGGTACTCATATTTTCTTCAGGCAGAAGTGAGCAACTACCTAAGAGAAATGGAAAATCCTGTATGAAATTCCAGAGCTGAACCAAAGTTAGGTCACAGTAAAAGAATTGCCACTTGTATTAATGAATGATTCCTAATCACTAAAACAGTTTTGAAGGCCGTTTAATGTTCAAAATGTCCAAAACTCAGCATTTACCTTCCTTTTCGATTTAAGGACTGCTTTGTTTTTACCTCTTACTACTTGTCTTAAGCAGTAGTTTTAAGTAAAATGCAGTATACAAAGCTTCAGATAGGGAACAGACTCAGAATGGAGTACTTTCTGCCCTTAAGGATGATTTCTCTTAATATTTTTCAAAAGAATCAGAGTGTGAATTACTGATGCTAAGTGTCTCATAACACATATGGTTGAATAGTTATAAATCCATTTTTTTCTGAAGTTAAAGAACAAAACATATACTTATACCCCTATATTAATTTCTAAATTTTATGCAAATGTTACCGAATAGAGGTATCGTTGGTTGAATTGTTGCATAGCTCCCTGCAGTTGATTCCGTTGAGACTGCCATTGCTCAAAGTTCCTGACTGATTCCATTGTTGGCCGCTGCCACGTTGTTGTTCTTGTGTTGTGATCCACATAGTAAACCCTCCCGCGATCATCAACTCTTCTTTCCCAGCTTTCAGGAAACACAAATATTAACAGTCAAATTTTTCACTGATCTTTCAAACTGATTTTTCTCTTTACGCTGAATTCCTAGGCAGGGTTTGAATGAACTACTGCAGTCATAGGCATGATTTTAATTACTAAAGGACAGAAAAGTGCCCCTCAGCTTAACTGGTAGAGGGACGATCACACTGACTAAACACAGATTTCAAGCAATAGCATGCTCAGCTCCCTGTCAGCTCCTTTTTAACTTGTGACTGCAAGTAAATTTGGGAGATTTCAAAGAAAACATGTTTCTGGGAAATCTGAGTTTGTAATCAGTGCACTACACTTAGTGGTGCTACCTAAATAAAGGTGATCAAATGGGCATTATTTCATGCTTAAGTTTTAAAGGAAGAACAAAATACTTCAGTAGCTGTATTTGAACAAGTGATCAAAGCAAGTGACACCTACAGTAATGATGTTCCTATAACAATAGCTGCAATTAATATAATTCCACATTAAATGAAAGCTAGAATTTCTTAGTATATGGTGCACAATACAGTTTGACAAGCTGCTGTTTGTTTCCTGCAACTAACAAATAAAATATAATACATTTATTATATTTAATTTAAAAAATTTCTACGTTACCCAGGAGGTAAGGGCTGTGGTCTTTCCCATGTTGTAGTTCGTGTGTTGTGATCAACATAATAGGTTCTACCATGAGGATCCTTTCTTTGCTCCCACCTTCAAGAAACAGAGACTTTTGTGTAAATCAAGGTGAAAATACTTACTTGAGACATCCCACTAAGACAAAAAAACACCTTTGTATTGAATGAAAATATTAGGATCCAAAATTCATTCTAGAACTTCAAAGAAAATTCCCACTAGAATACGTATCAACTACTTCCTATTGAACTGATACCACCATAAAGACTTCTTTAAAGGACTTGGTACACAGAATGAGCATACATCAATATTCACAAGCATTTTCAAATTATATTTAAGCTATCTGAGAACAAAATCAATTAATTATCTTCTCGATAGGTGGGATGCAAAAATGATCTCATTCAACAAGGGCTTAAAGATCCATTCTTTGCACTTCCAAGCCGATGCTTCTCTCAAAGAAATGGGGAGTTTACATTCTAAAGTTCTGTTCCCTACATCTAACAAACAACAGCATGTTTCAGAGTCAATCTGAAGCGTGTGCTATCAGAAGGTTTTCCTATGTTTCTATTTCCTATCCTGGTAAATTCTCTATCCCTGGGGATTATTTCTTCAGTTTAAGTTTTGCAAACCAAACTTAAATTGAAAATGGAGCTAAGACCAAACATTATCAACATCTACAGTTTCGTGATGCTGAGAACTACCATAATGCAATAAAAGTATTTAGAAATGGGAGAGGAAACCAGCATAATAGTTAGAGAAAAAGCTGAAGTTCTTGTCTGCAGTTGATAGATGTTTGTTTGTCTTACATATATATACATAATTAGCTCCTAAAGACCTAAGCAGAACACCAAGCCTACTCTTCATAGGACTGGATGTGCATTTCCTCACTATTACAGAGTATTTCATAAAACTCCCACAAAATGTTTTCTGCAGTTCAAGAGGTTACATGTTAAGCCTTTGAGAAGAGAGGAAGAGCAGCATTTTACAGAGTTACTAGGGCTAGATGTAATGGAGACTCAATTAGTCTGGGAGGGGGGAGAGTGGAGGGTGATGTGGAGAATCACAGAAAAATCCTCATGGAAACATGATCAGGGAGGAATGATGAAGAAATGTGCTTGGCCATAGTGTGCACTATGCCTGGAACTCATGACCTTGTCCTCAATGGGAAAGCATGTAATTAATTTTTAAAAAAACTGTGTGGAAGGGGATAACCATGGGAATTCCCACCAATAAACACTTTCCAATGTCAGAGCATCTGAAAATTAAAATCTAGGTAATTCTTGCCCAACAATTTCTATACAGTATTTCTATATTTGGAAATGTTTGTTTTCATCTTTATCTAACTGCAGAAATGGAAATGAAGTGTCACTAATGACTTACTGAACCTTCTTCACAAGGAGCAGGTATAAGACAGGCTCTCTGAAAGATCAGCTACAATGACACAAGGTAACCCACATTCTGGGTTAAGAAACAGTTTCTGCAATCACAAAATGCTAAAATAGTTAATATTTACAATACCATGGTAATGTCAGTATTTCTAGTTAGGTATTAAGATATCTTCTCACTCAAACATGAAAGCATCTAAAAATAAATGTTGTGTTATATATATATGTATATATTTAGTAATCTCTCAAATACCACAGGGGGTTGGTTTCAGAAAGATTGAGAAAGGTGATTTCTGCGAAGTAGCAGAAAATACATATGTAAATGCAGCCACGCCCACTGCCACACTCTCCTCAGCCCTGGCGAGCACCAGGAGATGTTTTCTGCCCCTCCCTACAGCACGTGCCAACATGAAAGATCTGCTGGATCATGCCAGCTGCTGCCATAAGCGGTGCAGGCTGCCATCATTTGTACTCGCAGTGCAAGCTGCTGCTGAGCCCTCATGGACCCAGGATGACCTTGAAACAGTGTGTATAAAGCTTCCCTACCATTTTATTAATTTTTCCAACACTCATAAGAGAGGAACTTTGTCCGGCCCCTGAGCGAGTGGCATCTGCTGGTGCCCCACCCCACGAGGTGGGCAGGTCCCACCTACACTGCATCAGAGGCACTCACTGAGCATGTGCAACCATCTGGTTGTCACGTGGCACAGAAAAAAAACACAAACGACCAAGAGAGGCTGAAGACGTCTTCACGGGAAAAAAACCCACAGTGTACACAAGTCCTGAAAGTTAAGCCACGAAGTAGTGAGGGATTACTGCATATATATATATTTGAGCATGTACTGTATTTTCATTTAATCAAGCACATTTTTAATTTTTTATTTGACTATAGAAGCAATTTCTAAGTTTAGCAAAATTTAAATGTTCTAGCTATTCTGAGTAGATGCATACACATCAAATCTTATTTTTATCTGCAACATAATAGATGTTATAGATATAACACATTTTATCTATATGTTTGCTCATTCTTACCCAGCAAGTACCTAAAAGGATTTATAGACTAGTCTAATAATTTTCACTTCTCTGTGTTTTGGTTCCTACAACATTCTCATAGTTTAGGTAACAAAGAAGAAACAAATTTTGTTTGAATAGATCGAATGAAAAGTCTTAATACCCATAATGCCCAAGAGTTTGTCTATTCAGATCACAGTGTGGTATCAGCAAATCAGTTATCAGTTGTTATTTCTGGGACAAGAGTAGCTAGTTATAGCAGCAGTACAAATCCCATTTTAGATCAAATAACCCTGTCTCAGCCAGCTAACCTGCATTTGTCAATTCCAGTATAGAATTAAGTTTTCCAGTGTAGAATTAAATTTCTGTTTCTTTATATGTACATTCAGATTGAACATAATTACAGCATAAAAAGAAAAACCACATACCCTGGTGGCAAAGGTTCTGTACTGGCACTACCAGGCTGTTGTCTTACAGGTTCTGCAGATGCACTTGAGGTTGAGGAGGATTCCCTTGGTTTTGCTGCATCTGCTGCTATAATGTTCCGAGCACTAGGCTGAGCACAGTCTGTTGCCGCTGTAGGTTCTAGTTCAGCAGACAAAACGGGTAACACAGCAGTGTGGCTCTCAGAACTAGTTGCTTCGGTGGCTGACTGAGGTTCTGCTGTAATGTTAGTGCAATCCGAAGATGTGGGAGCTTCAACTGAACCCACTGGAGCCTCAGAGACCGAATAATTACCAGCTTCAGGTGCACAGGAGGATGACTCACCATTAACTGAGAAATGTGAAGTAAGAACATTCGTGTGTCAGAATCTGATGAGATTTACTTTGCAAATTACCAACTTTTGGAGTAAACAACTTGGAAGGAATATGCTTCAGTTGCACCTATATGCCATAGGCAGCAGTTTTGTCTGAGATAGCAGAAAGTCACAATGCATCTGCCTTCAGTTAGAACTTAGGGTTTGCAAGCCATTCTCTATACTTCCCTGCTAAAGTAGTTTCTTAGTATCTGCATCTCTTGGTCAAGGTGTAAACCTCACTCTAGATTAGGAAGAGGTACCCATCTGGTTTCCAGTAAACAGTTTGGCTTTTTCTGAAACTTTAAACTTATATTTGTTCAAAAAAGAATCTTCATCAAGTATGACGCAAAAAACAAATATTAAGAGATTACTCTCTGATATTTGGAAAACTAAGAGGCATTTCTTATGGATGATTTATTTCCTCTTTCAGAGTTGAGGTACAGAACCTTAGAATTCACCTTCATGTGACTTGTAAAAAGATCTCCCTCCAAAGGTGGGATTAAAATATAAAAATTATTATTGGTTAACACAACTGTTATAATTCAATGACTGAAGAAAATTATTTTAGAATCACAAAATGAATGAATTCTACCTTTTGAAGAGCAACATAAATGCAATCCACCTCAAGCAAGCATAATCTCATACAAAGTTTAAAGCAGGCATGAGTTTAGCAGACAAAGGATGCTACAAAGACTTTATTATCCAAAGACCACTTGGCCAATGACACATCAATACCAATCATCTGCAGAAATTAATAGAACAGTATCTCAGCACAACAAGATCAGGTCGTAGACAAGCAAAATCAGGTACAGCAGTCAGTAGGACTCCCATTAAAAGCCAAGGTCCTATAAATAGCACTGCAGCAACATTCAAAACTTTCATTTTGTGCGCCACTAATCAACATCATACAGTGACAATTCTGTTTATACTTAGCAGCTTGTACCCGGTTTAGAGTTGGAACAATTTTTCTACAGGACTAAAGATGCAGCATAGACTTCAAGTAATTTTCTACCTAACAGCACATTATCACCTAACCATGTTAAGGACAGCAGTCAATACAATTACTCTATAACCTTGTTGATACAGATTTGCAAAATCTAACCCTACACTAGTGCTGATAAAATGCTGTTCAATTAAAGAGTTCATTAGATTTAATTCTATGTAACACTATTAAAAATAAAAAAATAGCTAGATTCTATTTATTATTAGCAATATACATATAATGTCAGCAATTTATTGCTTTCACAGATGTCAGAAAAGCAGGTCAAAGAATTACAGACAATAAAACTGCCCTTGAGAATGAATTTAAATTAGCAAGTCAGTTTCTCTGAGGAATTATCACTGCAGCATATATATTTTCTTGACATGCATAGGGATAACCATGATTTTACAGGCAGCAATAGACTTGTAAGATCTGTAAAAGCATTGCTTTTTGAACACAACTATTCCAGGGCGATACATCACTACTTCCAGATAGCACAAAACAAAATAACTACATGAAGACATGCCAAGACTTTATATTATATTTCAAGCAAATGGAAAGCATGATAGGGAGAAAAAATCATAACTATCAACAATTTGATCAGTTTCCTCAAACATCTACTTAAACTAGCAACAACTTCACTTAAACAGGAAAAAAGGCCACTGAAATTTCAGCTTTCATTTTCAATTAATCAACACTAAAGAGTGAATAGAATTACACTGTAAAGTTAGAAGCAAAATAACTGACAAATCATCTGTTCTATTAGTAAGTTGATCTCCAAAACAGATCTATAAAACATTACATCAGATGATTACCTCACCAATTATGCTATTCTGGCAACATCACATAAAATTACAATCCTGCTAAACACAACAGCAGGAAGAAGAAAAGTCTTGTAACCAACAAATGCTGGAGACTGGTTTTATGCCTTGCCTTAAAAACATCTCTGCCAGCTGGTACTGTAGTTGAAAACAGTTATATCAGTGCTTCAGTACAAACTCAGTGATGATTACATCAATATTACCATTTGAATAAAGGATTTATTTTTCAATTATCCTATCCTAATACAGATTTAAAATGGATTTCTCTACTGTTGAAGAAAAAGGGAGCAATGCTTAAATAATATATATGCCCTCTAGCCTCGAGCTGAAAAGAGAGGGAAATCAAATTAAAGTTCTCTAAATAGAGAAAAGCTGCAGAGAAGCCCAAATTTAATTATTACCTTTTAAAGTTCATAATTATTTCTGCTATCTTTCAACCATACCCACATTTTCCAGTCTGTTACAGAAAGTTTGACAGTCTCTCTTCTACTGTTTGCTAACAGCTTGCCTATTTCTATTTAAGGTTATCTTTTCTCTCTGCTATCACTGTAATCTCCCTCAAACATATGAGGAAAGACAAAAAGTGCTTAAAAAGTACAGTCATTATTAGATGCAAAGTTTTGCCAAAAGAAAAAAAAAATTTTTTTCCATTTGTTTTACTGTATCAAATGTTAATTGCAGTCAAAATCAACATTTCTGTATTTAAGAGGAAAATGAGATTCAGAATTTGCTACAACCTGTTTTGAAACAGCGTATCTTTTGAAAAAAATTGAAGGCAAGGAGAGCCTGCAACACATCTCAACTCAGAGCACAACTCAGAGCACAGCAGTTCCCCAACTAAATCAGATTTATATAATTTCAGAAGAAACTTAACTATAGTTACTCAAATTAATTGTAAAAGAAATGTGATTTTGGCTCCAGACAATCAGTAATATAATTTTGTCATCTGGAACAGAGAAATGCAAGCTTTTAGACACTTTAATCTTCCCTTAGCAGAGAAAAGAACTGATGGGAATGTGTGAAACTCAATATAGTTATACCTCCTCCATCGCGAGGAAAGGGACAGGCCAAGGCTCCTTCCCGTAGTCTGTCTCAGCACAGGCGAGCAAAGGGAGCCGTTTCTGACTGGCTGCTGTGACCGTGTGTGCTCGCAGCCCAAACCCTGCGCCACTCCCCCCCCAGTCCCCCGGCCCGACCCCAGTGCTCATGCCGGCCCTGGGGGACCCGCGCTGCCCCGCGCATGCTCGCCTCGCCTCCGCGGCAGAGAAGGGGTGTTCCTGAGCTCTGGTCAGCATTCTTGGAGCCTGGAAAAACCTTAACTTTGCAACACTGCAACACCCCGTGCGCTTATGGTGGGGGGAGGCGTTGCTATGGGAGTTTCTTTCCCTTCAACATCCACCAGTCCCGGCAGAGGCAGCCTGCGCCGCTCCACTCCAGCCCCCGCCGCACTTCTCCAGCCCCCGCCACGGGGCTGCTGGCGCGGGCACAATCACCGGGATCGGGGGGAGAAGCGGCGCGAGATTTAGGCTGTGGGAGCGACCGCAGCAGCCCAAAGAAGCCCACAGGGTGGCGGGGGTGGGGAGGTCGGGTTTCTTTCCCTTTAACATCCACTGGTCCCATGAGAGAGGGGCAGCGCTGTCTGTACAGTCCCAGACAGAAGCCTCCTCCTGGTGCAACTGTCGCTGCGCCCGCCCAGCACACAGCTTGCCTCACTTCCGTGGGGCAGTTTCTTGGGTCAGGGACGGGGCACGGTGCTGCCATTGCGAGCCCCCTCCCCGCAGGGCGGGGTGAGTCCCGCCCCACAGGCACTGCGGCACCGCCCCTCGGCAGAGCAGAGTCAACTGCGCATGTGTCAGGCAGCTGAGCTCGCGGATCGCTGAATCATAACTGCGAAAAAATTGCTTCGCAAATGGGCAGGGTCGTAATGGAGAAGTTGCGATATAAAGGGGATTCACTGTACATTTCAGAATGGGTCTACTGCAGAAAAATTCATAGAAGTGGACACACAACATTATAAACTCAGGCCTAGAAACATCCTTATAGTATTTTTGAAACACAACAAAAATTGCACAAAAACCCCTAAAACAGCTTAACTCCAGATAGATTTTCAACCTTTCCAGATCAAAAGCCTTATGGAACATATTCTCATAACACTCCCGTTCTTACCAGTGCTGTCGACAGGCTGAGCTTCAAGTGGTTTTGGTACTGGTGTATTTTTGGGTCTGGCTGCAACATGAGTAGGAGATGGTGTGCCGTCTCCATTAACAGCTTCTACAGATATTGTATTTTGTACTACAGAGCTGGAAGGTGCTTGAGTGTCTATCCCATTAGAAATGTCACAAGCAGATCTTGGTAAAAATAAAAGATCATTTTAGGTTATTACAAACAAGAGGTACACAACTAAACCAAATCCTACACTAAATCATGCTACAGAAACAAATAAAAAAACGGCAGTAAATTCACAATGGTTTATAGCATGGTGTTTACAGCCTAGGTAACAGTCAAGTGCACGCTCAAAATAATTAACAAAAAGGCAAAAATTAGTTTTGAGGATTTCAGAGATCTAAAACAGGTAAAGTTTCCCATTTTCACTTCCTCTTTTATTTGTAATGATGTATCAGAATTGAGTTGAACAGACTGATGCACCTGCCATATCTTCCAAAAAGCCCTTAGGAAGCCTTCTAAAGTGCAGCTGTAAGCAGGAAAACTTTTTCCCTCATTAAGCAAGAGGAACAACTGATTTTGTTAGTTATATCACTAAAAGTAGTCATAACATGCTTTCTTAGACAACAAAATTCTTCCCCAGTAAAAGGAAAATATGACGAGCCTCTCTATGCATTGGCAGCTTTATGTTCGCAAGGCCGCATGGAAATAAATGCAGTTTAAGGTCTTGTGAATTGCAAGTTTTGTACAATTATACTTAATCTTAGATCTAGATCTTTATTTAAATCTATTCTAGAACGCTTAAAGCCATGCATCAGGGACATATATTGTGAAAATTACATTCAATGCCAACTCCTTGTCTTCTCAAGTATAGGCTAAATACTGAAGAATAGTTAAACAGATGACTAAAACTGTGAGAATAGTTACAAGTCAAACTTTGCAGAATAGGAAGCATAATTTCCATGCTACCTTACCCAACTTCAAAGGAGTAGTATAAACAGAGAATTAAATTATCCCTTTTCAAAACATGGTTTCCTAAAGACATGCACAGAAGCTACCACAAAACTTTATCTTAATTTTAAAACTGTAAAACAAAACTGCTGGATAGTGGTATCAAAAACTGCCGTAAACTAAAATATCCAGATCAAGAGCCTGATCCCAGTAAAAGATGCACCTCTAGCAAAACCACCTTAATTAAAACAAATGATTATTACTACTGTTTCAAAATGGTACGCAGAAGTATCAAATCCCTTTTAAAAGTCCCAAAACTTTCTAATGAAAACAAAGGAGAAGCAACTTTGTATCCTCAGTCCCTCATACTCGGCACCCATCAGGGAACAGAGACAAAACTCCATATATTCAAAAAAAGAATCAAGTCAAGCATACAGGAACAAATGCGTCCTTGTCACTCAAATGCATACCAACTGTATATTTTTTCACTCCCAAGGGTGTTGGAGTGAAAGGGGTTCATCCAAGCTAACTGAGCAGGGCAGTAATACTAAATTGATCTGAATGTTGACCCATTTGTCTTATTAGTGGTAAGGGGGTAAAAAATCTGCTCCTACTTCTCTCCGGTCAGTCCTTGAGCTTGTATAAAGAAAGAGAAGCCAAGAATGAAGCCCTAAATTTATCCCAAAGTCTTTTTCTTGCCACTTCAGGGTGAAGCAGGCAAAGCCTTGGCCTCATTGTTATGAATACTGCTTGCAAAACTCAATGCCAGTTCCTGATAGCAACTTTAAAAGGCAGGGGGGGGAGGGAGTAGTAATTCCGGCTTTTTTCTGTTCAGATGCTACATTGCAACAAGATGGCAGACATTAGTAAAAACAGTTCTTAAACAGCAAAAGAAACCAAATGGAATAAGTACATAAAACCATGTTGAACCACTGCTCCCTAATTCCTGCTGCAGTGTTTAATAGATTTCCAATCAGTTGAACTTCAGGGGGCTACATCTCAAAAAGGCACTGAGAAAGTAGTGGAGAGCAAAGAATAGAAGTGTAAATTTAACTCTTCTCAGATTATGTAATTATAAAGCAATTAATTTTTCTAAAACCTATGCCAACATAATTTAGACCTTGACAGTTAAAATCTATAATCTTCAAAAACAATTTTTAAAAAAAACAACCAACCAAAAAACCAAATAAAACCTCACACCAAAACACAAACAATACAAACATTTCAACTGAAAAAATTGCTAATATACTTCATATAGCTTAAAACACAAAAATAAATTCCAACCTGGATGAACTTCTTGCTGAAGCATCTCTGCTTTCATGCACAGCCTCGCCATTTTGCTGAACTTCTACTGAACAGTAAGAAACAAATTCAACAGAAATATTCTATTATAGATGTTTGAAATATTAACCCAAATATTACCATCTGATTTAATTGTTTTAACTTACTGGTCACTGATGAACCAAGATTTGTAAGAGATTCTTGCTCCACAACCAATCCATCTAGCACGACTGTCAGTTCACCTGTTTGCACCATGCCACTCTTGTTTTCCAAAGAGAGTTTCAACTGTTCTTTCACCTTTTCCACTAAAAATGGAGTTGAGGTGGGTAGGAAAAGAGGAGGAGAGAAGCAATAAAGGAAAGATTACATTCTAAATAATATTCATATTAAAAGATACTTTCATTACTCAAATACGGTACATATTTATTTTGTTCTACACTATACATTCAGAGAATGACTCATATCACCAATAATTAAATCAGAAATGCTTTCACCAAAAGAAATTTTGAGAAAATTGATACATGATGCAGTAAAAGAATTCAATCTAACTGACAATCAATGCTCACATTTGTAGGGGGGGCTACGTAAGCCAGAGGTAAAACATGCTGTGGATGCTGTGTAACTCTCTCTAAATCTACTATTTGTAGTACAACAGTTATAGCTACATGTCATAAATCCCAACATAGTCCGTTATGAGTTCACTTTAATCAGGTTAAAATAGTCAAGACCTTTCCATATTTGTGGTCTCAGGTTAAAAGATTAACTTTTTAAGATATAACACCGTATTTTCCTCCATATGATAGCATTCCAAGTTAAAAATTAAAGCTCGCTCTGCACTTCTCTGCATTAAACTAGCATTTCTTTACTTTTTTCATTCTTGACATGTACCATAAATGAACAGTAAGCATGAAAACAGGGAAAGCTATCATAACCTATTGCCAGACACCCCCAAGCTGTTACTTTAAAAAGCAGGTTCAACAACATAGCCGGGCAGCAGTTACTAGCAGACGCACACTGCCATATTACAATGGATTTCAAAGGACTTTAAATCTCTGGAACAAGCACAAAGCTCCCAAATGTACAGAAATACTGATTTAGCAACCTGCATTTTAAAAAATGGTACCTCTCAAAGAGGAGGACCAAGAAACTTGCCTACCAATGAGTTGTTAAATTAACATATTTATAAACCCTAATTTTTGCAAAGGGTGGTTGGTTTAACTTCTGCTATTTTAACAGCTTATCTTCCTAAAACAGATCACCAGTTGGCTGTAGTTCAATTGAGTTGGCAAGAAAACTGCGAGCTGTGTGGGCAGCAATTCAATATCAGTGGTGTTTAGCAGAGAAAGTCACCACACTAATTCTGAAGTTTCTGCATTTAGAGGACTTCCCCTTTCCATCTTCTTCAGCAAAGAGCCTTTCAAGTGCTGCATTGTAGATTAGGTACCAATAAAGGAATGATTGAAAAATACCAGTCAGATTATTCTACCACTGAATTCTAGGATAATCCAGTATGTGTCTGACTTACTACTAACTTACCCAAATAAGAAACATTGCACAAAAATTACTTTTTACTTTTTGTCAACCATTCCCTGAAAGAATTTGTCAGGTTGTTAGACTCTAGATACCCTGGATCTGCAGTAATAAAATATGAACTCTTTTGTTAGAAATATTTAAAAGACTAATTAATCTATTTTTTGCTAGCATTATTATAACCCTTCATTTTTCTGATACATTTTAAAAGTATGTTTTCTGTTTAACCATGGAATCTCGTGCAGAATCTTTATATGTAATACTGAAGAAGTCCCACCTAAATTTAGTTTGTTTTAATTTTCTGTAAGAATCAGAAAAATCAGGCTTTTTTTTGGCTCTCCTTTCCCCCCACCTTTTTAAACAGAGATCTCAGGCTTGTTTATCTAACTTGTGACAAAGGTTAAGATTGGTTTAGTTGAAATTCTATTACCACTCTGCAGTGGAATTTAAAGTGTGGATTCACCATTTTCTTGTACTAAAGAAAAAAAATTTTGAAAAGCGAATTAGATAAAGAAGACCTGTTTTAATTCTATTAAAGACATTTAAAAATAGAAGTTAAATACAACAAACAATTTTGAATGTACTAAAATAAAGTTCTCAACTTTTTCATTAATCATTGGTTTCTATTGCTCGCTGAGTAGCTAAATCATGAGGGACATCCAGCCTTTGTATTAGTGACTTCAGAGAAGGAAAACATGAAAAATTACAAGCTTTTCTGAAAATTAAGCTTTTTTTTTTTTTTTTATCAAATCTGAAACAGATCTTCTAACAAAGTAGTTATTAGTCTGCTACAAAACATTGTATTTAATCACTTCAAGTTTTGCTTAATTTGCAGAAACTCGGTCTACTGTTTATTTCGAAAGTATTGTATCCCATCATTACACTTAAATTGCTCTCAATAGCACAAACATCTCTAGAAGAGACAAGTAAAGACATCAACTGAAAGTCAGTTGTATAGTACATGTATAGTTAGTAGTCTGGTTGACAGTTTGATAAATAGATTAGTAATAATAATTCTATTTTATTCAAAATATCCTTCATGATAACTTACATTTTCTATTGTGTATTTCCAAAGCTTGTCTCAAGTCTACAGTGGCTCTTCCTAATAAAGCATCTGCTTTTAAAGTGTGATGGCTCCACACTCTAAATTCCAACGTAGTCTGTGGAGTCACATTCCTGCATATAAAATACATTTTTTAAAAAATATATACAGATTTTCAAGTATTTGTTCTTGTTACTAGGAGTATTTGAAATTAATTCACTTTCTTATTGTATTTCTTAGTACTTATGAACAAGTTTTATATTGGAAAGGGAAAATTTTAACTAAGGACTGCAAACACTATGATATTTACAATCAGGATCAAACCTAAAGTGCATTACTATGAAGCATAAGATATTTGAGAAGTATCTCATAATAACCTACACTAAGCTCAAGCCTCAGTTATATAAAACTGAGGTTTTATATGATGAACTGAGATGAGATGAACTGAGGTTCATCTTTATTTATGAAAGGCCTATTTCCCCTATTGCTCAGTATTCCAGAGCTCTAACTAAAACTTCACATTATTAAATGTGAAGAAAAAGGTGGGAAGAATATTTGTCCGTCACTAAAAATAAAAAAAACTAAATACACTAAAAAAAGAACCTAAATGTTTTTTTAAAAAGGAAAAGGGAATCAAACAGGTACTTGCAAGCAGGAGGAACCCACTTAACAGGTGTCAGCTTGCCATGAAAATGTTAATAAAATACCTTTTGTGAATCCACAAATATATATAAAACCATAAGGAATACTCACAAAAATCAGAGGGGAAAAATCAAATGATGAAGCTAAAGCAAAAACTGGAGGGAAGCAGAAAGGTAAAGGGTCCAGTAGTACCTATGATGATAACCTTTGGCACTGATCTTTTCCCTGCCCAAGAAGGAAAATGGGAAGCTACACTAGTTCCTGGAGAGTAGTTTTGTAGTACAGGGTCTAATACTGCAAGGGTGCTCTGGGGTGTGAAAAATGGGAGTAGAAGTATTTTACTGCAAAAAGTCGAAGCCACAGATCCGTCCGTATTGATCTAATATATATAGAAAGTAATATCAGCTTTGGTGAAAAGAGTAAAAACACTCTCCCAACAATGAGACTAACCCTACAGTCACTTGAATGTGTTGCACCATGTGGATCATTTTTGCTGAAACCCATGAGCAAATATATTTTGGCATTTTGAATAGGCTACCTTCTAAGGGAAGTCTTACTAAAATATCAGCTCAACAAAGAAATAGGAAAAAAACCCAACACCTACACACAGAAACCGCATTGCTGACCCACAGAAGTGATGACAATTTGGTAAGCAGAGTTCACTTATCCTCAAACAGACTGGGCAACCAAAAAACAATATAGTTCCAATAGCCAGAGGAAGAGGTGGCCAGAATACCTTAAACATATATACAGTTATACCCCCTCATTTGCGAGAAAGAGATCATGTCAGAGGTCTCACAAAACATCAAATTTGCAAATATGTACAGGTCATTAATATGCAAAAAGGCCACACTCATCGCTTCACCCCAGCCAATCAGGAGCACTGGGGAGTCTTTTCGACTCCTCCCCATGGGCTCTCGCAGCACAGGGGAGGAAAGGGAAGCATTTCTGCACCCTGTCTGCCTTGGGAAACCCCCCCCCAAGGATCCCTGGACTTCTCTTCAGCCATGTTGCTGCTTCCACAGCTGCAGCCGGGGCCGGGCTGCTGCAACTGCACATGCTTGCACTGCCCCACCAGCAGTGCTAACCTCGCACCGCTTCTCCCCCACTCCCTGTCCCTGGTGGCCGTCCCCACACCATCTCGGTCTCACGTTGTCCCGGCCACGGGGTGGGCATATCCCACCACTGGCTACACCATCCCAGCCACTTCTGCAGCTACCACCTGGCTGCTGCTGCCACCGCACGTGCTTGCCCTGCCTCCGCAGCGGGGCAGAGGTGTCCCCAGGCTCTGGTCAGCGTTCTTGCACTGGGTCTCAGCGGCCACCTGGGGCATACTGCGGTGTGACCCTTCCACTGTAGGGATTGGGCATGGAGACACACAGGACTGGGTCAGGGACCGGGACACGGTGCCACAAGGCTCTAAACGTCACAGCAAACCGGAGAAACCACCTACCCTCCCCATGAGGCTGGGCCAGTCCCGCCACACAAGGAGCACCAGCCCTGCCCCTCGGCGAAGCAGAGGCACTGCACAAGTGTTGTCCGGGGAACATCGCAAAATCCCAAAACCGAATTGCAAGAAATTTTCCTCGCGTATCCACAGGGTCATAATGGAGGGGTCACAATGCAGCGGGGATATACTGCATAAGGGTAATATCCTACATAAGTAATACTGATGATGGAATTGCAGTGATCCCCAGTTACTCGCGGGCTGTTGGGTCTGGTCCGCCTCACGTGAGTCGTGAAATCCACAAAGATAGCGAACCCACTACATAGTCGAGTACACCACGCCCATAGCCATGCCCCCTCCCCTAATAAGGTCTGGAGAATGGTCCGGAGAGTGGGGCTTGTCTCAGTTGTCCGGCTGTGCTCCGCTGATGTGGGCGAGCGCCGGAGTAGGGGGCGAGGGGCGGGGTGTGAGTGGCGGCCCCTGGGCACACAATGGCACACACACAATGGCAGCCCCGTCATCCCATCTTGTAGCCCGGCAGAGGACAATTCCAGCCGTGCAAAAACACACATTTACACTAAATGCATCCCGGCTGCGCCGGCTCCCGACTGGGACCAATTTACATAACCCTGAGCAGATTGGGTTTGCAGTAGGGGGGCGAGCAGTGGGTGCCAGTGCCACACGCCACACAAGCGGGCAGTCTGTGCTCGCCCTGCTAGCGGCACGGGGGGGGAGGCGGGGCCACCTGTGCTCGCCAGTGTGAGTGGTGGGGCCAGGGGCTGAGCCAACTGGGTTCACGGTACGTTCTGCGCACGTGCCAGGTCCCACAGCTCGCTGGAAAATCAACAGCGAGTATGGGATCTGACAAATTACGGACCGCAACTATGCGGCGGGTCACTGTAATCTGCTTGGTTATATTATGCATTGTAAATTAACTATCAGATCACCAAATTCTGCCAAATCAAACATGCCCCCTCAAGAGATACTTTGGTCTCAGTGAATATACTGATAGGTCTGTACTTGTTCTAGTAATAACTCCTGGAAATCCTTGTCAGGTCCAATACCCTATTATTCTCTTTTGCAATATTGCAAAGGGGTAATAAATTAATTGACTAAACCTGAAATATTGAGAGATGTGGCACAGGAATATCCTACTTGCTTCAGCCTAGGTCTGGGGTAAATAAGTAAGTGTTCCCAACATTGCATACTTTGTAGCACTCCCCTCTCTCTCCAGCACTGTTAGTTACAGGAACCTAGCATGGTTCTTACTAGTAACAAAGCTGGTTTTTGCACACAAACGTGTCAGATGCTGTGAAATGTACTGGCCCAGGCTCAATGCCGTTTGATAGTAGCTATGCTGTTTCCAGACCCAAATCTGAACCAGTACAATCTTGCTTGCATAATAAAGCATTCTATCCAATTGCACAGTACAAGATCATCAGCTCCTCATGGAGTCATATTCAGGTGTATTTGCACCTCTAGCACAGTTAAACTAAACTGAACCACAAGAAGATTAAAAAGGTCAATTATTAGGATAAGTTGCAAGGCCACTTTGCAGTGAACTGTTTTTCCCTTCATTGGGAAACTCAAGAACAAGAAACTACCTTCCTTGTAACTACTACTTATCTAGTTGAGATTTTTTTCAAGTTGAGAGTGACATGGTTACAATTAGTAACTCTTTCCAGTAAGTTGTGCTAACATAGTGCTGCCAAATATCAAGACACTACTGTGTACAGCAACTGTATGCAAGTTACACTCCCCGTACAAAATATATTCTCAAAATACTGTAAGAACTGGGAAAAAAATTCATTTGAGATAAAGATGTCTGCATTAAGACATCAACAGCCAGAGCAAACTATGTAAGCAGCCAAGCTTAGTAAATATTTGCCTGTAATGTCTATCTAATAAATAGTATTAAACAACAAAAAAATTTACTTACACTGTCAGCTGCTCATCCCATTTGGGATTTGAAGAACTACTTGATTTTGCTGTTTTCTTAATTTCTCCATCTGCAGTTAATTCCGTGTAGAATGTTGTTCCAAACCAATTCTTTCTCCGTTTCAGTTTGGCACTAGAAACTAATAAAACACATTGCTTTATCTATCTGTTGCTGAAAAACAGAAAATATACTGCCTACAGATTGCATGAAACACATTACTCCTTGTCTTCTCTAGTTCTGCTGAATAAAGAGAATTCAACGCAAAAACGGTAGCTTTTATTTTCAAAAGCTACTTCATCAGATAGTTGAAACCAAGTGTCCCATACTCTTTTCATCACATACTGGCACAATTATTTTAGGCATATACCCTGAAAATAATGTGGGCTATTTTCTCATTGTTTTCCCTATTCTTTCCTTAACTGAAAAATACCTAAGTATGATAGATCTTATGAAGCATCTGAGGTATTATCAGACCTTTTCTTAATAGTTATGTATTGTTATGAAAGTGTATGCAATTCACATCTATTTCAAAATCTCCCTATATGGCAAAGCCTTTATACGGAGCTTCATTTCCTCGCCTGTATTATCCATGTGGTTAACCTGTGGGTTTACACAATAGTTTGTTAAAAGTAAGAAATCAACTCTGTGACAGGACGAGAGGTCATAGTCTTAAGCTTCAACAGGGAAAGTTTAGGCTACATATTAGGAAAATATTTTTTACTGAAAGAGTGACTCGGATGTGGAATGGGTTGCCCACAGAGGTGGTTGAGTCACCAACCCTGGATGTGTTCAAGGGGAGGCTGGATGAGGTACTGAGTGACATGATCTAGATGTACAGGATTGGTTAGTTGGATTATAGGTTGGACTAGATGATCTTCAAGGTCCTTTCCAGCCTTTTCTATACTGTGATACTGTGATACTGTAATTTATATAAATAAATAAATATATAAATATTCAACAATTAAGAAATACCACTAGACCAAAGAAGTTATTTTTCACTTATGAACCACTGGTGAGTTTTCTGTGCTCCTGAACATAAATCCATTCTCCCACTTCCTTGCCCAGCTGAGGAAGTCACCATAAAAAACAACAGCAACTTAACTTCCAACATTTTAAATTCTATTTCAGGCAGATGTCATCTTCAGAAGACCACAACAATGGACTCGCAGATGTACCTACCTGATGACTATGCCTTCTCCCTAATACCTCCCCTACTTCAGAGTGATTCTTGTTCCCTCCATGTGCAAACTAAAGCATGGCTGAGTATTTTCCACCACTTGGAAATAATCGTTCCCTGTCGCTTTTCTGTATGGTACTTGCTAACTCAATGATATGTGTGCTGGTTCTGTCTTCGGTACAGTGAATTTTCTTCACAGTGGCTGGTACGGGGCTGTGTTTTGGATTTATGTAGAACACTGGGTTAATAATATAGTGATGTTGTTGATTTTGCCAAGTAGGCTTTCTAAAAGCAAATATAACATTTATTAAAATGCAAGCAATTATTGATGATATTCAGGCTTCCTTTTCATTTTCTCCCTTGTATCTGATTATGTTTTAAGTCAGTAAGCTTTGAGTCCTCAAACATAAGAGACACTTACAATTTTTTTGGCTAGGACATCTTTTAAAAAAATTCTGAATAAGTAATAATACTAGCAAGACTTTAAAAAGAACTAACAAGATCAGATATCTCGCCAAGCATATCTGAACAAATACTGAGGGGTAAGCATGCCTGCAACACACTGTATCTGTCCAAACTCGAACAAGTCACCATTCCATATGAATTCTCATGTGTGCAAAGTGAGTTTTTGTTACTTGTTGCTTTTATAAAAGTGGTTTAAGTATAGTTCTTGAAATACAGTATAAGTCTAGATTCTATGCCAGCATAAACAAAACTGAGCATAAACATGCAGTATCAGTCAACAATACTACAGTCCACACTCCTGTGTCTCTCACTCCTGTCCCTCTACTGCCACTGACATTCCTGTGAACTTGCTGTAAAGACTGGATAGAGAATTAAACCTTCCGAAAACCAATCCTCAATTTTGTACAGACTTCTTCCCATTTGATCTCTGAAGCAGATCTCTCTAAGTCAAGAGAAGCCTCAGTGCCAGAAAAACACAAGACTACACAAGTAGCACAAGATACCAAATGATCATTTCTATATACACAGATCGAAATTAGAGGTAATTTGTGTCAGTTAGTTTGTTACAATTACATATATATATATATTTTTTTTTCAACGTATAGGTAGGTCCATCTCTGCTATTAGTTGTTTGTTGCCAGTTTTGATGACTCATCACAATATTGAGTTATGTGATCCTTATACAAGGTTAATAGTTTTAAGGTTTTTCTCTTATCTAATTTCATAAAATATCCATTTTAGGGGACTCTTCAACAATGTATTTTTGTCTTGGATAACGTGGCTCTCACGATGCATCTTTCTTGAGATGCAGCTTTTATTAAGACACAATATCTTACTCATTTCTTTGCCAAATTTTGTTCAGGATAGCCTTAAAGTATTTTTAGCCATGCATACATTCTTACTTCAGGGTTCCCAGGTTTCTCAAAATCCCTGGGAAGTTCAAGCTAGTTATTGATGATAAAATTATACATACATACCTACACACATATATATTTATGGTAGATGCATTTATGCACAGTATCTTAACTATTTACTGGTCACATTTTCACTTTTAACTGTTGTAACACTGCCACAATTAGCTATCAAATTCGTTTACCTAGCTGAACTTAACTTCAGACTCCAGGTCTCAGCTCTGCTCTGCCAGCTTACAGAAAGAGCAGCTAAGACTGACACCAGTTGTCACATCGCTGACCTATTCTTATCCATGAGTAGCGAAGTGAATAATCTATTTGGCCTGCTCAGCATGTATTGAAAAAGTGTCCCCAGCACAACCAGAAATTTCCGGGATTGTTTGTAGCCTTCAGTGTTTCCATTTCAGCAGATACTGGGATGGCTGAATTCTGCCTCAAACTAGGAGAACCAGCACAGCAAAACAAAACAAAACAAAACAAAAAAAGTAAATAGTCACAAGAGCCAACACAGTAAATTCCAACTGGATACAAGGAAAAATAGTTTCACAGTGATGTGGTTTATCACCAGGAAAGCTGGTAATCTACAGACTTAAGAAACTGAAAATTCAACTGGACAATACAATAAGCAACCCAATCCAACTTCAAAGGTAGTCCTACCTTCAGTTGAAAAGGGGAGTAAGAAATCAACAAAAGGTCCCTTCCAACCTGAATTATTCCACCTGTCTGTGTAATTCAACCTGCTGCCCTAAGGATATTACATAATGATGTTATTTTTAACAAATATCTACCTGACATGCAATGAAAGAATCTTCTGGATCCAGCAGAGTTTGTGACCTCTTCCAGTTCTTCTCATCCTTCATTACAACATTAGACTCATTTCCAGCTTGGAAACTAGTCACTACAACTGCCCATCTTTTTTGTAGAATTTCAATAATTTGTGCTTCTCCTTCATAATACATGTAATTAATTATTTGTTCCCAAGCAAATTTCCTTGCAATTGTCCGTACAGTATTACTGAACCTTTTTTATTACTATTTTGAAGAGATATTAAACCCTGTCATCCAACTCCCTGTACAAGCTCTAACTACAGTATCTTCAAATCATCTACATGTATTATGGTCACATTCTTAACTGTAGCATTCATATTATTGATTAGAATACAGCATTAACTATACTAGCTCGTTTCCAAGACTGCTTTTTTAGAATACATATGTTTTCCTGTAAAAATCAACATGATACAAATCACTACTTGCCTGTTACTTGCATCTGTAATCTTCCATTACAGTTGTTACTTATATCAGCTCTTGGTGAGGCTGTGGCCATGTCAGAGGTTTAAACTTTAGCCTAAAAAAAAAAAAAAGCAAACAGGTAGCTTGTACTTACCTCTGCATGTTAGCTACAGCTATTAAAGAAAATGTACGACTAACCAACAAGTTACTAAATGGTTTTTACATATGGCAGAACACATTATTTCATAACGGCTGTTAAAAAAAGCAATCACTTCGGAAATTTGTCCCACATTACACCTCTAGGGATGCCAAGACACTTCAGTAACATCTACATTTACATACATTTAGAAAAACTGTGCAAGGTGAGAATAGAAATTCAGCTGTGATGTATCAATATTCCTCTCTCTAGAAGATATGCTTATGGTCTGATTTCAGATGAGCAAGGTACCTACAACTTCAAATGAACAAAACATCTGAAACATTTACATGCTTGAAAATCAAGCTGTCACCAGAACAATACACTCAAGCAGTGACACAAGTGATTCAGACAACAAGCATTTGCATTCTATCCCTAGATTTGCCAGCAGCTTTCTACACCACTCTTATCCACCCACAAATCACTTCCCTCATCTATCGAGACAGTAAGCACAGTAAGTCCAAGTAACACAAGGACTACCCCACTCAGTGACTATAAAACAGTGTGCCTCAGATCCTAGCTGGGGCATATCTTCATGCACTCGAAGCACAGGCAAATAGCATCACTCCTGTCCTCCTTAATTACTACTCCTGAAACACATCTAGAAGTAAAAGATTCTGTTTCTATCAGACAACTATTCTCCATGAGAAAAGAACACAAACATTTAAAATACACTTTCCATGATTTGGATGAACTTCCACTTTTTATTTCTGTGTATGTCGACTGGTTTCAGTAACAATATGGGAACAGTTTTCACCTAACCATTTTGATCATGCACCTCTAAAAGTAAAAATATTTTGAGTATCTACCTCCAATATTTATTTACAAATTTTATATGCGTATTACTGTACTACTACATTCTGTATATATGACATTTGAAAACAGAAATGAAAAAGGATGAGAGAAAGAAGAAACAGTATGTTTAAACAATTTTAATGGCACAAGAAGCCTTTTTGCTCATTTTTTTGTGAGAGCCATGTGATTAAATATGTTTAACATTTTTTAAAATGTTGACTTTATGATACAGTGATTTGAAGGTCTAGCTTTAAATTCAATTTATTGGCTGCCATAGCTGGAAAAAACAATTTAGAAAGATATGTAGTACATCCAAATGAAAGTGCATCACTGGCTACACTTGCTAAATCATGACACTCATTTTTCATTCCCATCCACTAATTATACAAAATTTTTTCTTGAAATTTGGCCAGTAAATTTCCATTTTCTTTGCTATCAATCACTTTTTATTGCAAACTATGGAATGTATAGCATTTTTATATTTTATTTTCAGATTCTGCAACACTTAATTGGGAGGATTCTTAAAGAGATGAGGAAATTCTGCTTCCAAGTTTAAGTGTACAAATATGGGAGGTTTTATAGATGACATGCATCTTTTCTGGCAACAAAGATCACACAATCATCATAGTATCATAGTATTGATACAATTGGAAAAGACCTTGAAGATCATCTAGTCCAACCTATAATCCAACTAAAGCCTAACATCTAAATCATGACACTCAGCACCTCATCGAGTCTATTCTTGAACACCTCCAGGGACGGCGACTCAGCCACCTCTGTGGTCAACCCATTCCAATGTCAGATCATTCTTTCAGTGAAAAACTTTCTCCTAATGTCAAGTCTAAACCTCCCTTGCTGGAGCTTAAGACTATGACTTCTTGTTCTATCTCCAATGGCCAGGGAGAAAAGACCGACCCCCGCCTGACTACAGCTTCCTTTTAGGTAAGTTATAGACAGCGATAAGGTCACCCTTGAGCCTCCTCTTTTCCAGGCTAAAGAGACCCAGCAGCTCCCTCAGCCGCTCCTCATAGGATTTATCTTCCATCCCCTTTATCATCCTCGTTGCCCTTCTCTGAATGTGTTCCAGCACTTCAACATCTTTCTTAAACAGAGGGACTCCGAACTGGATACACTACTCAAGATGTGGTCTAACCAGTGCCAAGTACAGGGGAGGGACAACTTCCCTTGTCCTGCTGGCCACACCATTCTTGATGCAGGCCAGGGTCTCCTGGCTGCCTGGGCACACTGCTGATCATCACACAATGATGCATCACACAATGATGCGAGCATTTTCAAAATGCACTCTCTGTAACAGATTACTTCAAAAAGCACTCACATTTTTGCTCATTGTTAAAATGTCACCCTCATCTTAAGGGTCGTTATTTTTTTGAACATAACTGTTAGCATACTGCCCACAGCCACCACCACTTCAATTGTAATTGCTAATTGTCAATTCGCAACATTTGTCGTTTTGTGAAATAAAACACATAATTGATCTCTAAGTTTTGCAACTTTTCTAAGCACTTTCCCACAATAACCAGTAAACCTCTGCTGGGTACAAAAGATTTTCCTGGTCACTCCTCATGTCATTGAAGATTATTGTAAAGATTCTACTATTTAAAGGTCTTGTTTTCATACAATGAACCACAATTATGACATCCTGAAGCACTTTATGCACTTAGAGCCCAAACTGCCTTGTTGCTTGCCTATGCATAATGCAGTGAATGAATTCTGCATGTGGTGCTGACCTTGCACCACATCCCAAAATTTGTTTTACTTTAGTCAAATCAATCACTCCATCTGTGGTTACATTTGTACAGTTTTTCCATTTTTTAAAAAATGCTGTTAATAAAGAAGACACTGTTTAGAATTTACTGTTAAGAATATCGTGTCTGGTACATCTTTCTCCAGTGACTTAGTTCTTTGGGAATTTCATTATGGACACAGAATTTAGCAAATACCGTAAGCTGAGCCACATTATAAACATCTATACTTTCAGCCAATTGTCTGTAGAGCAAGCTTCTCACATTATGTAATTTTTTTTAAATATTTGTTTCTTCAAAACTTTGGCAATGTTTTCCAGATATCTTCCAACATTACCTGCTGACAAAGTAATGCATTTTAGTTTATCACCAAATTGTCCTCTGTGTATTATTTCAGACATTTTCACTGCAGCAGGAAGATCAAGAGTCTCCCCCACACTATGTGGCTCCTATGTCTTCTGCTACTGAGAAATCTCAAAAGAGGTTTCCAAAGATCTATGTTTAAGTTTAGTGAAATCTTGTAAGTCCTGGACTGAGTAATGCATGACTAACACGGCCTAAAAAAATTGTAGAGGCTTGTCTTTATGTTCTGAGTGCTTAGTTTTTAAATGCCTTGCTAATTGTGATGCCTTCATACTATCATTAACTGATACCTCAAGATATCAATGTTCTCTTAGGACGAGGTTCATCATTTACAATAGCAGAAGTATATATGCATTAGAAATACCCTTCCTGATAAATTGTGTTAAAGTCCTCAGGTAGACAGTTCATTGCATAATCTCCTCAACGTCAGGTTTAATGTCCTGATTTCTCTGCAAGGCATACCACCTGCCCTAACCTGAGTTTCTGGCTCTGCTTGCTACTAAGCTGCTAACTGCATTTGGCAAACACAGATCTGCCAATCTTCTGACAACAGGGAAGCAAAAATTCACTACACTTAGTTCTGTATCTTTCCCTTCAAAGGAAAAAATTACCATGATGCCTGGGAGAAATCATTACAATGTAAGGGAGATCCCGACAGCTGATGGAGATGAAACAAAGCTAGGCTCAGGGCTGGCTGAAAGGCTGCATGTAATTACATGATTGCATCCCATTCCAACAGTGCCCTGATGTTCTGTTCTGCCCCTGTAAATTCAACATCCTTCTACACAATCAGCCATCTTCCACTTCGTGTCCCCCAGGTAGCAGATTCACATCTTCGTTGCGTGATTTTTCAGCGATTAAGGAGGCCCATTTCGGGACTGCGCACGCACAACCTGACACACATGAATATTCGAAATAGGCAGTTGTGAATATGCAAATTTCCCCCACCGTGCCCGTGCTCGTGCCATGTCGGCGCAGCAGCGAGCCGAGCACCCATGCCATGCCGATGCGGCGGCAAGACAGGCCAGGTGCCCTCCCCAAGCCAGCGGCAGCAGCAAGACAAGCCAGGGGCACACCCTGAGCCGGCTGCGGCGGAGCCGAGCCGGGCACGCGCAGCTCCCGCAGTGGCTCGGCTCCTGCAGCAGCTCAAGAGCCGCCTGCCCCACTCCCCTCGGCTCAGCTCTGAGCAAGGAGGCTTCGTGCAGTTATGAAGGATTTACACGCTCTCAAGTTAGACGTGGTGTCTGAGACTTTCTCGGGGTAGATGTCTACCCCAAGTATGGAGAGACCAGGTCTACCCACCCGGAGAGACACCAGGACAGCGGCACAGGCAGCTCCCCGTACCCGTGTTCCCGGCCAAGTGGAAAAGGGGTTTTTCCCAGCGTGGGGTGGCCAAGGGCACCAGGAAGCCCTGACACAAACACCGATACACAGCAAGGCAGCGCCAAAACAGCACCAGAGTGCCAGGGAGTGACACAGCAAGGCAGCGCCAAAACAGCACCAGAGTGCCATGGGGCAGTGTAATTATGCAGGGCAAATTTGCATATTAATGAGCTGCCATTCTACATGGAAGGAGGGCTTTGTAGGAGACGAACAAGACCTGTGGTACCATGGTATAGGAGACCTGACTGTAATAGAAGTCAATCTTATATTCTTGCCTATATGGTACACTTAGGTGCCTTCACACAGCAATAATTACAGTTCCAAATATTCACTACGTTGTAAAAAAAAATACTGTCACGTATGTTAAATACTAGTTAGAAAAACAAAGTAAAATACATATGGAAGTTCAAAACAGTATTCAAACTTTTTAAAATAAACATACTTTTTTATCAACAATACATGAGGAAAGTTTTATGTCATGGTTTATACTTAAAAGGGCTTTCTCGGACAGAGCAAATTAGTTGAACTGACTGATTCTGTTTTAATCATGTTCCAAAGATTCCAAAACTGCAGCCCACCCATCCTTGCCTAAGTGATTAGGAATCAAGAACTGGTTAGGAATTAAGGGGAAAGGAAACATTAAATTTTCTGAGTCAAAAGAAGAAAACTCATCAATTTCTTTTTGTAGAAAATTCTTTGTCAAGGATATGTCAAAAAATTATTTAAGCTTTCCATCATCAGTTATTTTCACTACTAACTATCCAAACTCATCTACCAAAATTTTTAAATTAACCTAAATTATTGCCTAATTTAAATTTAAATTGCTGCTTAACCAGCTCAGATGCAGGTTGGTTCTCCTGGGAGACAGGCTGCTCACATGATGACATTTGTCATTTTCCTTCAATAATCCTTCTTAGGTTGGAAATACCAAATGAAACACAAGAGTCTTCACTGCCTGATGCACACTGGGTCACACACACTTCGAGTAAAACACATTTTTACTCCAGCTAAACAAAGCCTCCAGGAAGAAGACTTGGATAAGTTAGATGGTACAAGATGATCTTTGGATCCTTTTGGACACTATTACATCCTGCTGCTGTACAATCAAAGNCCAAGCCAGGGGCACACCCTGAGCCGGCTGCGGCGGAGCCGAGCCGGGCACGCGCAGCTCCCGCAGTGGCTCGGCTCCTGCAGCAGCTCAAGAGCCGCCTGCCCCACTCCCCTCGGCTCAGCTCTGAGCAAGGAGGCTTCGTGCAGTTATGAAGGATTTACACGCTCTCAAGTTAGACGTGGTGTCTGAGACTTTCTCGGGGTAGATGTCTACCCCAAGTATGGAGAGACCAGGTCTACCCACCC
>WEKX01029564.1:21047-35927 GCA_013390025.1 Pitta sordida | reverse complement strand
GGGGGTGGTTGTGGTATTTTCCCTGTTTGTTTGCCAGTGTTAGTTTGATTTATATACATAATTTTTTTCATACATTCCAATAAATATATATATAAAATATATATATATATGTTACATATATATATATATTCATATACATATTTCCCTCATTAAGGTTGGTGTTTTCTCTTTAATGGTCTCATCCATTTTTCTTTGAAAGCAACCCCCAACAGTGTCCAAACCAGGACACAGGGTTACACCAGACACTCTTGAATATGAACTTTTTCAACAGTTGCCCCCAACTTGGTTTCATCTGCAAACTTGCTAATGGTGGACTCAATTCCCTCATCCATAGCACCAATAAAGGTATTAAACAGTGCCAGGCCAAGCACTGATCCCTGTGGGACTCTACTGCCGAGTAGTCGCCAGCTGGATGTGGCACTGTTCACCTACACTCTCTGAGCTCGTCTATCCAACCAATTCCTAACCCAGCACAGAATGCTTCTATCCAATCCATGCTCTGAGAGTTCAGATGTAGAACAGTACAACAACCAACAGAGAATGACCATTCCTTTTCCTTACTCAAATGTTACTACAAGAGTCAAGCTCAGAATAAAACAAACAAGAATCATGACACTGATGAAAATCAAAGAGGATAAGGTGGAAAGCAAGCTTTTTTACAACAAAATAAGAACAAAGGAAAAAAAAAGAAAAAACTTCAAGTTTCTTATCTCAGATGCAAGTAAATTTCTTAACTGATTTCTTTCTATTCATACTCAAAATCCAGAATTTTTATTCAATGCCATTATGATTGGAAAGTCTATTTCAATGGTGATGATTTTATTACAGTGAATTATGCCCAATTAACTGAGGCTTTAAAGGAACACCTGTATTCCTTCCAGAAAGAACAAGTATCTCTGTATCATTAAAAAAATTAAAGGTTTCTCACTTTGGTATTGGTAAAGTTTCATCTCAGCAGCTCTATATGCACAAATAGGGACGAGGTTGGTTTCAGTTCTGGAGAAGTATCTGTAGAACCAAAAATGAGCTGGCCTTTATTAAACCGAGCAGGATTCTACAACTTGTCTTGCCTACTGGAACACTAAAAAAAAACCTTCAAAGACTTTGCACTTCCTAAATTAATAGCTAAATTAATAGTTCCTCATCCAGTCTTTTCTTAAACACCTCCAGGGTTGGCGACTCCACCAACTCCCTGGGAAGACCATTCCACTGAGGAACCATTCTCTCTGTGATAAAGCTCTTCCTAACATCCGGTCTAAACCTCCCTGGCATAGCTTAAGACCATGTCCTCTTGTTCTGGTGCTAGCAGCCTGAGAGAAGAGATTTATATCCACCCGACTGCAACCTCCCTTCAGGTAGTTGTAAACAGCAATCAGGTCACCTCTGAGCCTCCTCTTCTCCAGGCTGAACAACCCCAGTTCCCGCAATCGGTCCCCATAGGGCTTGTCCTCCAGTCCTTTCACCATCCTTGTCGCTCTTCTCTGGACCCTCTCAAGCAGCTCAACATCTTTCTTAAACTTGGGAGACCAGAACTGGACACAGGACTCAAGATGCGGTCTGACCAGTGTATAGAGGAAGAATAACTTCCCTAGTCCTACAGACCACATCGTTCCTGATACAGGCCAGGATGCCATTGGCCTTCTTAGCCCCCATGGCACACTGTTTGCTCATATTAAATTTTATATATTAAGTTTTCTGTCAGCCATTACTCCCAAATTCTTCTCCATTTGACCATGAATGGCTCAACAGTGCATCAGGCGAAGCTCAGACTTTACATTCAGAAGCATTTCTTTACTGAGAAGGTGGTCAAACACTAAGAATTTTCCTAGGGAGGTGGTTGATGCCCCCAGCCTGTTGGTGTTTGAGACATGTGGACAATGCCCTTAACAACATGCTTAAACTTTGGTTAGCCATGAACTGCTCAGGCAGTTGGATGAGCTGATCATTGCAGGTCCCTTCCAATTGGAATGTTTTACACTCTTCCGTTCTTGCAGACTGACAGCTTGGGGCCATGATCACTTCCCTGGGGAGCTTGTTCCAGTGCTTGATCGCCCTTTTGAGGTCCTTTCCAACATAGAATGTTCTGCGATTCAGTGAAGAACTTTTTCTCATTAACTAACCTTTAGATTCCCTCATGCCCTACCACTGGACATCAGAAGACGATCAGCATTTCCTTACCTGTTACCATCATGAAGAAGTCACAGACAGCAATGAGGTCACCTCTGTCTCCTATAAGCTGAACACACGAAATATCCCCAAGTGCTCCTCATGCCTTACTCCTCCCTTGGACAAATTGTAGTATTCTTCACACCAGGTCTGATAGAAACATTTCTATTTTTAAGTTTCTTAAGCCAATCTATATGCATTTTCCATCCCTCCACTCCAGAAAACAAATCTTCATCTATTCATATTGATATAGAAAACAAGCTACATCAAAAATATTTCATTTTCTGTGTTTTCATGCACATTCACTGACCATTGCTACAAATGCTGCAGTATTGATTCATGCATTATCTACAACATATTGCTACTCTCACATTAGTGTAAGAGAAAAAACACAGTAGCATTACAGAGATTTTTTTAAAAACGTATTTCAGGGTGTTATGCAAGAAGACCAAACAAATGATAGACTATGATTCTACTGCACACATCTGCCTGTTCTCTTCTGTCTTATGTTTGGACTAGCAAGTACCTTTTTAGCCCTTTTTTTCCTGAGCAGACATCACATGCATGACTCATACCATCCACCTGCCTTTCCCCCCTCTTCCTTTCATCTCCAGTCCTTTAAGTGAATCTGTTCACCACCAGATTCAGTTAAAATAAAATCAGAGAAGTAATATCCTCTGATACAGTAAGTTCCTATGAGTTTCACAAAGCTCAGTAGTGAAGCAGAGGAAAGACACAATTTCATGCACTTGCTGAGCAATGGGCGGCATCATGAGCTCAAGCTCTCTATGCTGCCTGGCTCAAAGGCTACACAATCACCACAGTTAGCTCTGAACGAGTCTGAGATGGAGGGGTACATAGTGGCATTTTACTACATGTAAGAAAGACTAGAATAGCAGATGAAGAAGACAACCATAATTCTAAGAAAACTCTGTATGAATCCTAGTTCTGCTACTCACAGAGCAACTAAGAGCGAAATGTTTAGGGTACACCTTACTTGTGGAAACTTAATCACAATAATGATTCTAGGTCCTACCACAATATCAAATACAGTCGTGTGTCCTATACCACGGAACCGCAGTCTTATTCGGGTCCCGTGAAGCCCTGTTTCTGTGTTGAATGGCAGCTCATTAACATGCAAATTTGCACCGCACCCTCACGCAGCCCCCTGTCACTGTTTCAGCACTGTGTTCCTGTGTATGGGTTGTCGTGGCAGCTGTGCCAGGGGGAAAAAAGCAGCGGGGCCACCGAAAGAGGTGGTGCCACCGCCGCTACCATCCCGGGGCCAGGACGAAGCAGTGGAGCTGCTGCCACCACCATCCCGGGGCTGAAAGGAAGCGCTAGGGCCACTGCCGTGGCTGTGTAGGTTGATTTGCACATTCATGACTGCTTAATTGAATATGCATGCATGCTAGGCTGCGCATGCACAGTTGTGAAAAGGGGGCTGCTTAACTGCTGAAAAATCATGCCACTAAGATGTGAAGCTGCAATATGGAGGGCGTGAAGTGCAAGAGGGCAGACTGTAATGAAAAATACCCCAATACCTCCTTTGTGCATTACAGGTAAGAACACAAACACAGTGAAACAAAATAAGTAAACAATTCTGGAGCAGAACGGTGGTAGTTAAAGGCCAACAGTCCAACAGACATATCAAGAAATTAGGGAAGAGTATTTTCTCCTTAATTCTAATATCTAGCTGAATTGTTCTCAGATCTGCTGGAATATGCTAGCTATGCAAGTCTTCAGCCTCTCCGGCTTGTCTTCTGTTATGGATAATCCTGATGCTTGGTATGAATGACTGTTCATCAGACTTGCATCAAGAGCAATGTAAAGTAATACAGTTACACCTTGACTATTCGCACATAATTATTCGCTGCTTCAGCTATTCACAAAAAATTTCTCTGCAAATCCTAATCAGTTATTCATGAATATGTCCAGTCAATGCATGCACAGTTGCTCTGCTTCATGGAGAGGCAGCACCACCACTGCCTGGGGGGCGGGCAGTCAGTGCCTCTCGCTCGCTGGGGACAGCCACAGATCGCTCCCTTATGAGTGTTGCAGAGGTTACGTGGTGTTTATAGTCCCACAGAGCCATGAGACAGTGTGTGTCTGTGTGTCTCTGTGTCTGGGTATCTGTGTGCATGTGTGTCTGTGTTACTGTTTCCATGGCTACAGCCAGGGGAGGCGATACCGATAGCAGCAGAAGCCAAGCATCAAGAGCGCTGTGTTCCCGGAGGCTGCGCACCCAGCCCACCTGGTGATAGACGTAGCCCCAGAGAAAGTGCCCCACTGTCGTGGGCTGGCTGCGGCGGCAGTGGGCCAAGTGCTATGTGCTGGGACGTGTCCACGCTGCCACAGCCACTGCACCAGGAGGAGGCTTCTGTTCCCTCATGCCATTGCAGCCAGGCTGGACTTGCCAGCACATATCTGCATATGTGCATATGCACTTATAGCCTCAGGCAAAGCACTCCTGCAGCTAGCTGCTGCAGTTAAAGGGAAAAAATATCCCCGACTCCCACGCTCCTCGCTGCCTGTAAGAAGCATGGGATGTCACAGTGTTCCAAAGTTGCCGTATTTCTGGCAATAATTTACCATATTAATGTCCAGCCAGTATTCACAGATTTAAGGTTCCATGGGACCCTCAGGAGACCCGTAATCCGTGAATCCAGAGGAGTGACTGTATATTAAGATAAATAGTTAATATATGGCAGATCTTAGTGTACCTACACAGCAAACAGAAAACTTTACCCTAGTTACATATAGGTAGCTCTATATTAAATTTAACTCTATAGGTAAAATATTAACAAAATGGAAAATGGAGATGTGTGAGCTTCCGAACAGGCAGACAATGCGAGCTGTCTCTGGGCACTAAGAGTGCCCAGATAGCATATAAAATCCAGTCTCAGGAATTCGTGCCTGTCACAACTACCAATAGCCTTGACTACTGTAAGCACATCTCTACTGCAGTCACAGGAAAATTAACAAATGTGAAACATCAAAGATGTTAACCAAGACTGCTTCTGTTAGCATTACACCCTCTCCCTTGTCTTTCTGGGGATATGAAGAAACCATGATCAAGGAATACCAGTTATGGGAAATACATTATACTGCCCTACAAAAATACTCTCCCAGTCTTCTCACTGTTTTGGTAAGTCATTAAAGGACAATTCAAAGAGAGGAAGAAAAACCTACTCAGTGGTATGAGATAAAGTGGAAGAAAGGGTCTTTGCACATTTTTTGTCAGTAAGGTATTTGATGTGATCCACCTCTCACCAGTAATGTTATCTCAAAAAATAACTCAAAGAGGTATAAGTAGAATTCACTGCATGTTCTCACTCTCCTTTCTCTGAATATTTGATTTTTTAAAGTGCTATGCCAAGCTCTTTCCAGCTGTCAATCTCAGCAGTGTTAAAATACTAAAACACGTCTGTCCTACTTCCAATCACAGAATTCACTAATCTTACCAAATACTACCTGAGAGCACACAGCCAAGCATTGTCACTTATTATTTTTTAAAGTAGCCCTTCAGCCTCTACAGTGCTCGAGAATTCAACCTGATCCTTACTCAGGTTCCCAGCTGATAAATAATATTCATTTATTAAAACACAGTTGCCTGCTTCTGTTAATTATCTTCTAATGCAATGCTAATCTGAGTTTATCTGAATTCAAAATTTAACTACATAAAAATTTAACTACGTTAAAAAGACAAGTTGAGAACATGAAAATTAATAACACACAAGACTTATCAGAAGGGACCAAAGTTTGACTTCTCAAGGGCATATACTCGACCATAGTAGCACATTGCAAATTAAGTTTAATAAAACATCACAAAAGAAAGAGTGAGCTATAAGAATACAGTTAAACCCCATCCTTCGAGAGGAAAGGGACAGGCAACAGCTCTCGCAAAACCCTAAACTCGCAAAGCAGTGCAGGTCGTTAATATGCATGCAGGCCATGCCCATTGCCCCATCCCCCGGAACTCCGGAGGGCTCTGGGCACTTTTTTGCTTCTCCCCTCGGATTCTCTGAGCACAGGGAAGCAAAGGGAACCGTTTCTGAGCCCCCTCTGACTCGGGAGACCCCCCCTCCCAACCTCAAGAATCCGTGGGTCCGCCGTGACCAAACCCCATGCCGCTGCTCCCGCCCTCTTCCCAGCCCCAGTGCTCATGCCCACTGCCTGCTGCCCACCCCGCACAGTCCGCCCCATCTCGCGCCGCCCGCCCCACACCGCCCATCCCGTCCCGCACTGCCCATCCTGCCCCGCACCGCCCGTCTGACGCAGTGCCCATCCCGGGCGCTGCCAGCAGCGCCACGCAGCACGGGGGGGTTCAGTTGCAGCAGCGGAGTGAGCATGTCCCGCTGGCCGCCGCAGCCAGCCCCACTTTCCTGGGGCACTTCTCTTCTCCATCTATTGCCTTGGAAACAGTAACACGCGCCCGTGGTGGGGGTCAGTTCCCCAGCTGCACTTAGAATAACAGGGGACAGCGTGACTCCTGGCCCTCCCTGTGGGGTCGGGCTGGCACCGCCCCACGGGGAGCTCCAGCACCGCCCCTCAGTGGAGCAGACACATTGCGCATGTGTGAGCCGCAAAATTTCACAAATGGTGGAATCAAAACTGCGATAAATTCACATCGCAAATGCACGGGGTCATAATGGAGAGGTCGTGGTGCAGCGGGGATTCACTGTACATACTCTCATAAGGGCTGATACTCTTCCTAGTGAAAAGCTAAAGACTAAGTTATAAAATTTAAAATTATTAAAAGCTTATTCCTGAGGGCAACTCTGACTAGAAACCAGGTCAATACAAAAGTGCACAGAAAAGACCATCCAACTCCCAACTGAAGGATACCAGTTTTAAGAATTACTCCTTTATTCATGTTGGGTTTTGAGGGTCTTTAGAGGGCAGATATTAGAGACAGAGGAAAGGCAAGCAAAAGAAAAGTATCTGCAGGGTCATTTACCCACAAAACATACCCTTCTATGATAGGGTCAACATGCAGGTCTTCCAGCCTGAAGACTATTAAAACCCTTTAGTCATTTGCTAAGTCTTCTTCCGTATGCTGTCCTTTTTCATACCTTCTCCCGTTATACTGTACAGCTTTTGAAACAGAGCAGAACATAGAAAAGATGAAGAAAAGCACATAGCATTCATTCAAGCTAGGAATGCACTATCAACATAAACAGTGGCATGACGGCACTGTCTGTTTTATTCTTTATTCTATTTCTACATCTTCTACATCAACCTTCGAAACCACCAATTTTTAAGCTGTGGGGTGCCAATTAACATCTGGGAAAATGTTCTTAGTTCCCCTCTGTTAACAGGGAAGAATTAAAACACAATAATTTTCAAATATGCAGGAAAAAGAGCCCAAGTATATGTGTCTGCTAATACAGATTTATTTAATCTAATTTTAATTTCTTATGGCTTTTAAAGCTTTGAAACTGAAGCAACCAGCATAACAGATTTATACAAAACAGACAAGAACAGCAACCAACTCTGAAGGCTAGCTGTCCCTGACAGGCATATGAAAAAAATACAAAAACATGAAAAAACCTTAACAAAGACAGGTTGTAGTGGGCAGTCTAGACCTACACACTCCTAAAAAGTATTTAAAAACACACTTAGTGTGTGACCCATATGATCTTTTATTACTTAGCAATGGATTTTCTCCTTGTCTGTATAACAACCTATTCCTTCTTTTGAATCATACATCACTCAAACTCAGTTGAACTGTGTAAGAATTACTCTCTTCAATTCTTCAAAGTGTGCTTTAACATCTCCTTATTTAGTTGTATGACACAGGGTTAAAATCAAAGGCCAAAATTTACTCATATTCTGTTCAAGGTTCCACGGGCCTCTACTGGAGGCCTCTCTTCCTTCACTTTTTTTAAATGATAAAAATTAACAGTATGTATTTTTCATTTTAGTTGCAAAGCCGCAGTATTATTCTGACAGTTTTCTCCTCAATTAGTTATTTTTTCCTGATCAAAAACAGAATACAAACAACAAAGAAACTAAACAGTCCATTTGCAAAAGAGCTAAAGCTAGTAGATCCCCAGAATCATTTGCCATAGGATAGTAACATTTTCAAATATTCTTATGAAAAAATATGCAAATTAGTATATGTTATATTCTGAATTCATTCCAATATTTAGTTTTTCATTCCATTCTTGATGGGACTTTTCATAAAACAATTCATTAACATGTTGGGCTCTTGTTACCAAATACTTAATTCACACCTAATTTGGAGGAGTAGTTTGTCGTCACTCCTTCCAACACACATTAAGTTTAACACAAAAAATATACCTATCATCAAACATTCAACTACCCAGTATTATTTCCCTCTGAAAGTTCAACTTCCATTACTTGAATGATTCCACTACCTACAGATTTTGCCAGTTCATTAGCAGCAGTGATCTCCCACATATTCACAGCTCACATATCCGCGTATTTAATTAATTGCGGTTGGATTTTCAATGAGCTGTGAGATGGCACACGCGCGCAGAATGTCCTGAACCCCGGATTTTGTGGCCAGGAAGCACCAAAGGGCACTTCCTCCGCTTTAATGAGGTGCTACAATGCAAGCCACACTTCCAGGACTGCCCCTGCAGACCTTGTTAGTGGAGGGTGGGGCTACAGGCGGGGAGTAGTTGAATATTCATGGGTTCAGTATCTTCACGGATTTCATAACTCACAGGATCTGCCCAGACCCGACCCCCAGTGAATTCCAGGGGATCACTGTAATTTGCTTTTCTATAGCTCTTCCCTTAACAACACATTTTGTCAGCAACCTCTCACAAGGAATTCAGCCAGTGATTTATTTCGTTTTATTCAGAAATGACATACAGATATGAGTCTTCTTTTAATAATTTTTCCTGTTCTTGTAACTGACATCCAGAAGTCAAAATACACTTCTTCACCTCCCCCCCCTTTTTTTAAGCCCCAAATCTTTCCAGCTACTACAGTAAGACAGTAACTGTTTTTCAAAATACAGAATTATATAAAGATAGCTCTAAGAGAAAATAACTTGTGCCAAAAATGGAGGAATAAAGGGAACTGAAATTTAAGAAAAAGCAGCTTCCACACTTCTAACCCAAGGGGGAAAAGGGAAGTTTGGCAACCCTATTACTCTTCATCTTTTTTTGAGGTTTCCTCTTTTGATTTTGGATTGTTATGTTCACAAACAGATACAGATCCATGTCATCATGGATACTAGGAAATAGAAGAGCTAATTTTGATATAGCAGTTAGTATAACTTTCAAGTCTAAGGTACCATAATCTGTTCAGCAGTTTTAAATCATCCTTTAAAACAAGTAAAAAAAAAAAAAGAACCTTAGTGAATTTCTCAAGAACTACCAGAGCACTGTGTTTCAAAACAGAACGTGTCATTTTTTCAGTGCTGATGCCCAAGAACATTGTGTAATTTTAAGACTATCAACTTTATCTTTCCTTTTCACTTTATTCTAAAACTACAATACCTTTGAGTTGATTTATACTGAGAAATCACTGGCTACCTTGAAATGCACATACAATCCCAAAGTTCTCTCATATTTTTCACCCACCCGTATGAGGAATAGATAAAACTTTTTTATTTGTTTCTTTTTTTAAAGGGCTCTCCTGCTAATCTCATGCTCCATTTAGTAGCATATAGCAAAAAATCTGGGTCAGAAACCCCCAGAAATGTGCACAGGGTATCCTCTGCGTACTTCACAGAAGCACAGAAAAGAGCTTTCCTCTGCCCACTTCAGGCTGCAAGGCAAAAATATTTAAATGCGTAACACAGAATTATTTTGCTGTTTATCTCTAAAATGTGTCTTCCTCTTCTCATTGGTTTCTTCCATTTCTGCAATGATTTCCTGAAAAATAAGTCTAAAATTACAGAATCACAGAATCACAGAATCAGTAAGGTTGGAAGAGACCATAGAGATCATCAAGTCCAACCTATCACCTATTACCTAACCTAGCCAAACCTGTTACCTAACCTGTTACCATCCTGCTACCAACACTTCTTCTTCTACTGGAAGAAAAGCACATGGGAAGAATTCTGCGCCATTTGAACTAGTACTTGAAAAGGTCAGTTACTAACATGCATTTGCATTCTTAATGCCATTTACACTTAAGACAAATTAAGAGACATGCCTGTGTTTTCAGTAACAGATAATCATATTCGAAAAACATTATTCCAAAGTGATTTGAGCCAATGAAAGATTCCCTGTATTAGACATCAGAGGCTGAATTTCACTACAAAAGAAAAGACTATTGGCTGTACTAGTTCCATCACTCCAAGTTAACATCCTCATTAATGTTAAGAAGCCTTCACGTTTTGAACGGGTTACATTTAAGTATGCTCTGACCCTATCCACTTAAAGCAGAACATTAGCATTGCTAAAATATTCTAACAAAAAGAAAATGGTGATTAATAAAAGCCCAACAATGTAATCTGTTTTGTTAAATACACGCTTTGTTCCAATTTTTATTGAAGGTTTTATTTTAGTCAAAAGCCATTACTGTATAGCAACACAACCAGCATGGTAAATTTGTGCTGCCTCTTCGAAATCAGAATTTATAAGTTAAATCTGAAGTTATATTCTCTTTTAATAGGATTTTGAAAATGCTTTTTTTTGACAATACTGAATTATCACACTTACACAATCCTAAACATTGACTAAGGGGAGAGGGAACTACAGCAGTACTGTCACGTAAACTTGCAATGATTAATTGTTTCATATGAAATGCATAATAGTTACTAAGTCCCACCTAAAGATTTCCCTGCAACATGAAGGAATTTGAAGAAAAACACCTAGCACCCTCCCCTGTAAATAATTCTGGCATATTATAACCACTCTGACAGTTGATCACCTCCCTGGAATCTCCAGTGTTCCTCTGTAAAGCAACACTATACTTGCAAAACAGAGCTAAACTTAAGTATGCCTCTGGTTAAAATAGCACGTCCTCAAACACAGCAAATACATATCCCAGGTAGCAGGAACTAGAACTTTTCACTTGCAGAAAGCAATTGAAAACAAGAACTCCTGCTCATCCCTCTTAAAAAGTATTGGAGTAATTTTTAGCAAAAAAACACACTATGTCCTCTGTCACTGTTCGTCACTGTTCTGGGGGAGGAAAAAATAAATGAATGCACCACTCTAAGACCTGTTCTTTTCTACAAGCCTTTAGAATGCCTCTTCTGGATGCCCCCAACTCCTGATGATGAGGAAGCGGTTTCTTTCTCCAGCCACACTACTTTCCTTCAAAAAAACAGAGGTGAGACCTCTGATACTTCCAATGGTCCTTAGCTATGGCCATTCTGTGTCATCACAGGTAAACATCAGCAGATGACAATACGTACATCTGAACGAACATCTACGTAGAGAGAAAGTGGCTACCGATGTAATGACAACAAACTTCCAAAGAAGGACTCAGATGTAACCAGCTCCTACTGACTGCATTTGGACAGAGACCAAAGCAATATGAAGGAATGACACTATGCACCACTTAGCTCCGAATTCAGAGGGAGACTTCAGTAGTTGTCACTTACAAATTTCATAAGGATAGCAAAAATGACAGGATTTTGGTTAATATGACACTACCATGGAAACTGGGGAACTTGGCCCAGTTTACACACTTTCCTACAGGAGGGCACACTGGATCAGCTTTTCTGACTTTGAGTCGCTATGCAACTGCAAGTGAATGTCACACAGCGCAGAAGTAGGTAAGTGCAGCACTAACCCAGCTTAAAAGATAGGACGTTTTTATCAGTAGCTTCAGTCCCTCTCTTTGGCCTTTATCAAAAACAGAGTCTGTTTAACAAAGTCAAAAGTAACTTACAAGACTCACTTAAGCACAGTGCTTGCAGCAAGCACTTATTTTTGTTTATCACTCCGTCCATTACCTCACCAAGCCTTCACACTTCATTATCTCAACTCAGTTCTAAAACGAACTTGGGTTTTTTTGTTGGGGGCGTGGAAGACTTAGGGTTTTTTTAAAGTTAACAATGAGTGTTTGCTCTAAGTGCATAAAGAGCAGCCATTTCCAATTAATAAACATGGCTTTGGTTGTGACTTTTTGATTATGGCACCTTAGTTTTCAAGTCCAGTGTTTTAACAGCATAGGAATACTGAAGCATGAAGAATCTGAACGCAGTATCAACTTTCGGCCGTAGATCCTTACCCTTGACTCCTCTTTGTGTCCAAAATACAGGAGAAATCTCTTTCTCCACACACATTCTTTTATGAGAAACCACAGGGAAGTGGGTAGAAATTCCAATTTATAAAAATTTCCAATTTCATACAGAAAGATATGAAGGAAGATTAAAAGTAATAAATCTTCTTCTTCTAAGGGTTCCACAGACTCGGGAAAAGGGGTTGGCTCTGAACTCAGTATTTCCATGATTTAAGAAGCACTTGTAGACAGGTGATTATTTAAACTTTACTGCCAACATTTAAAAAAACCCACATATTGGCTGACTTACAATGTTTTTGTCACTGATGTTTAGCAACAAGTAAACTATTTTTCCAATAAAAATAATCCATATTCTTCCGATTATGAGATGTCCCATTCCAAGAGATTAAAACCTGGGTATGTAAAACTGTCTCAAGTTTTCAAATATAATTGTGCATTTAAGGGAATTATTCCACGGTACCATTGAGGAATGTCTACTGACAGTACTAACTTACTGAAACCGGAAGAATTTATAGGATTTGTTTATTTTAAAGGATAGACCTTTAAAATACGGCTCAAAATACACATCAAAGAGGAGACAAAGGGATTCTAAACACATAGTTTCACAAGCAACATCTAGTATTTCTAGTTTGAAAGCATCCTTGTCAAGAGTTCAGGTAAACTGTACTTTTGTAGTTGTAAAATTTTTCTCAAAATTATGAAAAACCCTTCATATGTTTTCCCTGTGTAAAATTTCTTTAACCTTTATTAACACTAAAATCAATGAGAAATAATAATTCAGTTTATACTGGGAACAAACCAAACTCAGATAAGACAGCATACAAATTTTAAAAACAAACAACCAGTCCAACTTAGGGAAGGATTATGACAGCCAACAATAATCAGTTTATTTCTATATCACAAAGGAATTAAACCAGAATACCAATTTTAAGGGGAGAGTCATTACTATGAAGGCCATACCATCTTTCAATGTATTATTATAAATAACACAGTTACCTGCAGCCAGTGACTGCATCACCTAGTAAACCAGTATTATTAAACTTGCATAACCTGAGGTTTTTTTCAATGCACAATATCTACCCTGATGATTTTTTTTATTATTCCACAAGTGCCTTGTGAAAATATGACTGAAATACGAATACCTCTTTTCACAGTTTCACCCAAACACTGAAGAGCTCTCATTAAAATGACGAGACAGTGCTAAGTCCTTTTCTCTCTCTGATGTACAGTTTAAACATTTATAGATCTGGAAGTAGAGCTAGATCCTCCTAGTTAAACTGGGATGAGAATTGGTATTGTTCCAAAAATAAGACAACTACAAATAAAACCAAGTAAATAAACAGTTGCACCGAGTTGTAACATTTTGCAACAACATAAACAAAGATTAATGACACAAGCAGGTCTTTTGAGGTCTTGAATTCACCCAGTTTGCTCAGGCAAAGACAAATCCTGAGCACCAGGAGACAAACAGCCACCGACAACCTGAGCGGTGCCCCAAACACTTCGCACCCCGCCGTGTCCCCTGGTCGAGAGCCCAGCCACGCCATGGCACCGTGAGCAGTGACAGCAGCGCCCTGGAGAGGGGAAACGGCCCTGCACCTTCTCCCTCTCCGGCTTCACCAAAGGAAGGTGAACCGAAACGTGACAAGACCCTTCCCCAGTTTTCAGCCCGCAGATAAGCAGCGAGGGCCGGCCGTGGAATTGCCTCACTGACTCCCGGCCACTAAAGCCTCTCGCAATCCACCCAGCGTTGTCACAGGTCAGGACTCAGTCCCCAGGCAGCCTCGCAAAGGCCGTGGACAGGAATAAACAAGGTTATTCCCCTGACACTGGACACCGGCGACACTCCCCCTCTCTTTCCCCCCGCCCCACAGGCTCACCACAGCACCGACCCTCCCTCCCCTCGTCAGGTGCGGGCCCAAGGATCTGTCCAGACTCCAGACATGGTGGGAGACGGCGGGGAAACACAGCAATCCTCCGGGCACCATGTGGGGCATCCGGGAGGGGAGAGGCAACAGCCGCCGCCCCCCGTCAGAAGAGCCCATGGGGTGCGATGAGTTGAAGGGCCGGAAAGGAGAGACCGAGACCTCAGCACAGCTTCCTTCGCCATTTTAGCCCCCACGCCCATTCCCCTCCTGCCCGCCCCTCGGTGACAGGGGCAGCTCGCAGCCGCCCAGCGCCCACCGCCGTGCCCGGGCTGCCCCCGCTTCCCCACGGCCGCACGGCGGCGAACAACGAGGACGGCAGCCGTGTTCCTCCCAGGCCAGACTGCAAACCGAAGCGGCTGCGGCACAGCCGGTTTTGTTCTCTTACCGTGGCTCACAGCTTCACAGCTGCTGCCTCCTCCTCCTCCTCCTCCTTCCTCCCACCTTCTTCGCCTCCTCACCCCTCCGCGCCGCGCTCCACCGCCGCGCAGAATGATGCCATCTCACCGCGGCATCGGCGGCTCCGGCACAACAGCCCCGCCGCCGCCGCCCCTCCCGGTGCTGCTCCTGCCGCTGCTGCTCCCGCCGGGCCCCCCCGACGGCCGAG
>WEKX01029564.1:0-11190 GCA_013390025.1 Pitta sordida | reverse complement strand
CCATCCCTGGAGGTGTTTAAGAGTAGGCTGGATGAGGCATTTAGTACCATGGTTTAGAGAATGAGTTGGTATTGGGTTACAGGTTGGACTTGATGATCTCCAAGGTCTCTTCCAACCTTGTTAATACTGTGATACTGTGACAAACAATACATAGCATATGACAATGAAATAGGCACCAGCATGGTTCTTTTTCAAGTGTGTTATTTTTCCTCTCGAAAGTTTAAAGACAACTACTGCTTTGGTATTCATAAAGGAATGATTAACTAGATGGAATAGTATTTACATGGAATTTGTTAAATTTAACAACATTTTTACATTAAAAAAAATATGACCCCAAAATTGTAACTCATTTTTATCCCTATTAAAAAAATTACTCTGGAAAAAAAGTGTATTGACTGAAGTAGCTCTTTTCACACAATTGATTACTGTGTCTACATCAACCCAATGTTAAAAAATGTTTTTTCAGCAGTATCCAGCAAAGTTTATATTTGTTTCCAGTAAAATAACAGTTTATTTGAAAATATTGAAACATTTTAACTTGTTTTGAATATCTGTAATAATATGCCAGTTAGTAAGGCCAAGTTCCCTAATGATAAAAATATTATTATGAATTAAATTAAAAATTAAATTCAAAACTACATTTAGGAGGAGTTAGCTTGCATTTCTCAAACTTAAGTGTTTTATTTTCTCCCCTCTTTCACAAGATGTATCACAATACTTCTGTTAAGGAGCATGCTAGTGTTGCCATACTGAGGAAAGTCACAGACCATTTTTTTTTATTTTTCTTGGGATACAATATTATTTTCTTATTCATGAAAAAAATACAAAGAAAATTAAAGAGAAGTTAACAAAAATGGAACTCAATGAAACAGGAAGGATAAAATACTCTTAACAACAAGGAATTCATATGATTTTGGATATATAATTTTTTAAAAGGTGAATCATCTTCCACCTATCTGGTTTTATACAGCCCTGCAGGTTCAGAATCAGTCCTTATTTGAAAGGGATACAGTAAGAAAATAAGAAGAAAAGGTATATATTTCTAAATAAGTATTATGCCTTCTAAGGCAAATATGATCCAGAGTTGTTCTGAAGTAGATAGCTCATAGCAAATAACTGTTTAGGTTTTCTACAAAACTATGGAAATCCATTCTTGTTCAGTTTCATTAGCCTCTTGATAGCAATTGAATCATAGGAAAAGCCTAAAATGTTACATGCAAGAGTGATCTACCTACTTAGTTTTTGCTGTTTCCAAGGTATTGCTTTTATTTTTTCAACTGCTCTGCCTGCTTCACTGACAGTGGCCAAATAGTAAATACAGGTCTTGGACAACAGCTAAGATGTTGTAATTGAATTTTCAGTCAGTCTGAATTGCATTCTAATGGAGATGAGAGGGCATTTTCTTTCAAAAAGCAAAGTCTGAGCATACAGGACTAGTATAAAAATTCTTTTTTTAATGTATAACAGGATCCTAAAATTTCACTGCCCTTTTTAATACTGAAATACCAGCAAATAAAGAATCGATAACAAAACTGAGATGCAAAACTGAGCTGTCAGGTTTTCTTTATTGCAGCAAGCAGAACTGGACAGGCTCCAACCAGAAGACTCAAGTCAAATGATCTTTGTGAAGGAGCTAAATTTTTTAATCATTAGATAGTGGAGTTGACTCTTTGCCCAACGATGGCCAGTTATTACAATCTCTTCTGGTCTTTAGCATTGTCAGTACTGTGGTTATGAAAGGGTTGTTTTCCTCTACTACTGACATGGAAGGTCTCTGTGAGTTTAACACATTATTTTTCTGTATGGTTAAATGCAAAACATGCCGTGTACAATTCCAAAATTGTTGTTGTGTTTCTTGTAGAAAGAAAAAAAAGAGAAACAAAACCCCAAGCAAACACAAAGAAATAAACAAAAACAACCAACTGCTGAAAATCACTGTTAGGAGACTGTAGAACAAGTGTAAAGTGGATCAAAGTCACTGTGTAGAGAGTTTTCCACTGACTTCAGTCACTCACATAATGAGGAAAAGAACTGACTTAGATCTGACCAGTAAATGACTGGTTGTAGTTTCTCTGATGTCTGTAAACCATTTGATAACATGAAACGTTGAAATTTTGTGAAGATTTCTATAAGGAAATATCAAGATGTGCAGCAGTAGTGTTGTTTTTTGGGTTGTTTTTCTTTTAATTTTGTTTTTAGTACAAAATCATTTTATTCTGATTTTTGATTCCTCCTGTGCTTTTTCCAGAAAATTTTTCTCATTGAAGAGAGAAAAGGAGAGGTAGTAGACAGGTGGTAGGTAGTAGGTAGTCTACTACCTGACAAGGTAGTAGAATTCCTGAGCATCTAGCTTTCAAAAGCCAGAGAGGTTAGTTAAGTTTAAATACATCAAGTATCATACCTTCCTTGGGTTACAACCATTTCTAAGTTTACTTTTGCTCAGTGCTCTCTTTGAGACAGAAGGAGCATAAAATATGATTAATTTTTCATTGCTTTTCCACTTACAGCCTGGAAGCAGGTCATTAATTAATTTCATATGGCTTGGAGCCTGAAAGAAAGTGGGAAGAAGTTCTAGTATTACTATGGCAAAAAAGCAACCCCAACTGTCATTGGGGCTGTCAATAATATTATTGATAATGATGCCTTTGTATAGGCCATAAATATCTGAATACCTTATATAAGGAGAAGGTAAACAGTCTGTGCTGTTGTTTTAAGAAGACAAGAAGTGTTTGGGTTTTTGCTTCACAATTTAGGTTTCATCTTGACAGAAGGGTTTTTTGCCAAAGAACAGGATTTTTTTCAGCTTAGCAGTAACTTTATTTATGTCTTGCCTTCTGAGATACGATCCCTTCACTGTTGAGTATTTTCTTATCTTAAGAATATAAGACTATGCCTGACTGCAGGGCGGAAGAGCAACTATACCACACACCATGAATGTATATTCACATATACATATCCACGTATTCACATTTACGTGACCATTTCAAACCGTCAAAACTTGTATTAAGTTGATGGATCCTATTTGTAACAGGGAACTGATAGATTATTTCCCTTAAATTTTGGTAAGAGCTATGTTAGGGTACATAAATTACTCTGTTACATGTAGAGAAACCATTGAGCTGACTCTAAGTATCATTTTTCTCGGCTAAGGGCAAACAGTGCCCAAACACATTTGGACAAAATCTGATTTGTCTGCACTCTTTATGATGTAGAAATCAGCCTATAGCAGCTAGTATTAACTTTGTATATGGTAGCAGGCTCCTCCTGGAAAATCTTCTTCTTTTTTTTCTCAAATTCAGACACTACTTGAAATAAATACATTATTATTCAATTAAATTTCTATAAAGTTAGACAGTTTGGAACTGGTGTCACAGTACCATTAGATTAGGTAGTTTTAATTTTTCAGCTTTATGACAGGTTTTGGAATTGGTCTATATATTTCTGAATTTCTAATTCTGTAGAGACAGGCTGTCTAACTGCTTTCCTTTCAGTGGAATTAGATCATTGTCCCCATTCTGGATGCTGTGTGACTTTGCCAGAATATGTCAGTTATTTGCTCTTTCTGTGACTTCAATTACTATCTGAGTAATAATCTGGCCTTGTTTATTAGCATCCTTAAATAGGTGATAAAACTCTTTGGGGGGACTTAAATTTCCAAAAGGTTTTATTTATTTTTCTTTCTGCTAATATTGTGCACTTCTTAAGTGCACAAACTGAAATGTTTTGAGAGAGTTTTAAATAATCATCATTCTCATTATTGTGCCTGGTGCTGTGCCCAAAAGTAATCTTAATTGGTGCACTTCAGAAGATGTGTACTAATTGGAAAGAGTCCAGAGCAAACAAACAGATTTTATCAGACATCTAGAAAACGTGATTTACAAGGAGAGACTGAGTTTGTTTATATAGTTTAGCATAATGAAAGAGAAAACAGAGAGTCTGTTCAGGATAGTTATCTTTGATGATAGTTTGACCTACTCTTGGCAGGGTGAACTATGCATTATTGGTAAAATTAGTTGGGAAATAAGTCTTTTAAAAAGAACCTTATGATGGAAATGCTGGGCTAAGTCTTGAGAAATGTGTGCTCAGCTCTTGTTTCTTGCCAAAGTGGCCTTGGAAATTCCTTCTGTTCTTTGATCCGACAGTACTAATATGTTAATATTTTTCCACTCTGTTTTGTTTATAGGGCATAAACCAATTAGGACTTTGGCACTGAAAACATAACTCTGTCATGCTTGGAGCTTTTGAATCTAAAATTGCTCCAAGCAAGCCTCATTCAGTTTCTGACTCGTCAGAATGTCTAAATTCACCTGTGATTTAATTTCAAAATTTTCCAGTTGGTTTGCGGGATTTGTCTCTGTCCTTTGCCCAGTATTGTCTCAGTCTGAACAAGTTAATGACTGTCTTGCTTAATACACTCTTAGAAGCAGGAACTGGTGGTACTTCAAATTGTTTTCTGTCATGCAGAGTCATTCTGTATATCTGCAAGAAGTCTAGAGACTTAAAATCCATTGGTTTCAGAGCCCACTTTCATCTGATTTCTAGTGTCTCAGCCTTGCAAGTTCATGCCTTTAAATTTTGCTGGTTAAGACATTTCATTGAGCTTGGGTTGTTCAGCAGTCGACCAAAACTATTTCAGCTCTTTCACTCTTGGCTATAGGTAGATGAATGTTTCTAGCAGCAGAGAACAACTCCAAGATCTCCCTGCTGAGGTATTTAATTGATAAGTTAGTGTAGTTGTTGGCATCTACACCTATGAGCAGCCTCCTGTTCCAGAATTGGATAGCCCACTTATGTTCTTGAGAATTGTAGCTGTGCCCTGAGCTTAGCATTTGCTGTTGATCAGCAATATATGTATCTTTGCTCAGCTGACTACAGGATCCATTTAGATTTGCTTAAGTTATCCAGATAGTACATGTTAATGTTTTGGCATCCTGTGAAGCGATCATGTACCTGACAGTCTTTAGCTCTTACTTTGTGTGTTCTGATGGTGGGTGAAGACTCATTATGTTGATTAAGACCTATAAACATTTTAATACAAATTAAAATGTACCTTCAGATCTACTTACTTTGCCTATTTTCTAAGTAAAATCAAGGAGTAGAACTTATTTGAAAGCGTCTATATTCTAACTGCTATCACTTCATTCGAATAGAGGTGAGTATTTTTTGGTAAATGTGCTTTGTCGACAGTGTTTCAGAGGCTCATTGCTATGTGGAACTGGATTATAACTTTTCTTCCCTAGGAACTCAAAGCTGGTAGTAGAAGAAAAAATGTTGCAGTATTTTAAACCTGTTAGAAGGCAAAGAGCTGGATTGATTGTCCTCTCATTCTGGTCAGATGGCACATTCCCCCCAGAATCACAGAATCACAGAAAATTATGAGTTGGAAGGGACCCACAAGGATCATCTAGTCCAACTCACCATCTAATACCCATACAGCGACCGAGGGCACACCCCAGAGCATAATAACAACCTAGATGCCTCACAACCTAGCAGGCCACTCCGAGCCGGAGGGGGCCCAGGGTCATCCAGCCCTCACCCCCCAGCTAGACCAGCTAGACCATGTCACTAAGCTCCTCGTCCAGTCTTCTCTTAAACACTTCCAGGGATGGCGACTCCACCACCTCCCTGGGCAGCCCATTCCAATATGCAATTACTCTCTCCGTGAAAAACCGCTTCCTAACGTTAAGATTAAACCTCCCCTGGCGTAGCTTGAGGCTGTGCCCTCTCGTTCTGGTGTCGTCAGCCTGGAAGAAGAGGTCTACACCCATCTGGCTGCAACCTCCCCGCAGGTAGCTGTAAACAGCAATGAGGTCACCTCTGAGCCTCCTCTTCTCCAGGCTGAACAATCCCAGTTCCTGTAGTCGCTCCCTTTAGGGCCTGCCCTCCAGTCCCTTCACCATCCTCGTTGCCCTTCTCTGCACCCTCTCAAGCAGCTCAACATCCCTTTTAAACTGGGGAGCCCAGAACTGCACGCAGTATTCAAGATGGGGTCTGACCAGCGCTGTGTACAAGGGGAGGACAACCTCCCCCTTATTATCAATCTCGACATTTAAACAAAAGCAGCAACTGGCTAAAACTAATGTAAGCATGATTAAGGTAATGCTGATTGAGGTTGCATGTGCATGGGGTTCTGTACCTTCATGGTCATTGTTGTTACTTTAAACTCTTTCCTTTCCACCCTTTCTACAGTGTACAGCCATAGTTACAACTAACTGCAGTAAACTCTTCAGTGGTAGTGGTTTTGCTTAAAAATACTTTGGGATATTAAAATATATCTGTGTATTTCACACCTAAAAATGATGGGGCTGTGTTGTTCTGAGACGTCATTTTTAAAAATGGTCTGTTATTTTTCAAAAAATGGCAATTCACTGCCTGTACTGCAATAGAAACATAATTTGCCAGGTGATGTGTGCTGTTCAAGTCTCATGTAGAAACAAATGATGTCTGATACCATTCATTGGGTGATATTTAAGAACAATATGGAACTTCCTATAGCAGTGATTTTTTTACGAGTTGAAAGTTCTGGCTCTCACTAAAGGGATTTCTGAGATTAAACCCATATGCTGTTACTTAAGGAGTTAGCAAACATTTAAATATCCCACTACTAAAAATACATATTATATCCATAAGGTTTTTCCAGTGGATATGGAATACAGTAACTTGCGTCCTAAGCAACACAGGAGAGCTTTCTCGTTTCTCGATTTCCTGTTCACTATCCTGTTTTTCTGCTAGGTCTCAAATCCAGCTCAGGCCTGTTGAGCTCACAGTATGAACTCTAGAGTTTTTTAATTAATGTTTTTGGTCTGGTTTAGTAATTTTTATTTTTTTTTTTAGTTAGTTCAAGAAACATGACACTGACCACTTTAAGAATAAGACTGGACATCTAGATGGAATGTTTGTTCAAGGTTTGGCCCACACTTCTGGAAACCTTGTGCAATGAAACATTTGATTTTTGAGACACTTAGATAAAATAGCATGTAATACACGTGATTAGAATGAGTCGGACTGATTGGAAATGCTGGTATTTTAATTCATGAGTTAATACTTTTGCCAAGGGTTTTGTTTTCTTAATGCAAAACTTGGCTTGTGCTTTGATAAGGATAAAGTCCTGAGAGATGAAACTACAAACTACGTATATAATTTCTCATGATTCAATAACAAGAGCAGATCTAAAAACCATAAACGAAAAAACTACACTGTTATGATTACATTTAGAGTGACAGCCTTGGTGTCATGGTAGAGGTTGTAAACTGTTACTGCTGGTTTTAAGAGGAAAACATTAAAGCTCGCACCTTTAAATGACACACTCTTTGCACTGAAATGATGGATAAGACTTTGATATGGAAGTCATGACATAATTTATGCAGTCACTTTTAGTAGCATGCTTTAAAAGCAGTTGCTTTCCCTGCTTTCAGTGACTTTCCCTGTTTGGTTTCAGCATGTGTACACTGAGCAAAATGAGGAGAGTTCATGCAGCTGGATCCCATATACTAAATTAAATAGGTCTGTTTAATTAATCAGATGTAATACTCTGATCCTGAACTGAAGTACATCTACTCAGAAGTGCTCTAATTGTAGATCATGAAGAGGACAGAGGGAAGTGGTGATAATAGCATTGCAGAAATTGTCAGTTATTACCTCCTGCCAATGAGAAGTCGTCAACATGAATTCATCTAAAGATTTTAAGAAAGTGTTACCTTTTTAACCTGTGACCTGTGCTGGGCACAGTGACCATGGTAGTTGGCTACGTGGCACAATATTTCTCTGAGCATCCTTGCTGCTGCATGACACTGTGCAGCAGTCTGCCGCTCCAGGCATCTCTAAGGAAAATTCAGGTTTTTCACATAAACCTAGTGTATACAGCTCACACAAACGCAGCCATTTATTCACCCCAGAAGTTCTAATCCCGCTCCCACTGATTTCAGTAGGAGAGTTGTCATTTTTTTCCCACAAGAACAGATTAGTGGACTATTGCCTACAGTAGCTTTTGCTGTATATATTTATATGCTGCTTTTAGGTCTTCTGTTATATTAATTTTTTGTGCCACAGAACAATTTTAAAACATATTGTTTAGAGTAATTTGGAATTTGTTTGTGGTTTTCATAAGTTTATGAAAGTCATAATATTTGTTATAAATTAACTTAATTTGTTTTATTTTTGCTTCTTCAGTTTCTGCACATTTCTAACAGTGTTAGTTCTCCCTCTGCATGTAACAGATGATAAATAAAACACTGCAATTTTATAACATTTATATGGTTCAATCCTGCTTTTTACTAAAAACACATATATACATACATATATATACTTCATGGAGTCACTTCTGTCAAAGGTCTGGGGGAGGAGGGAGATTTTTAAAAGCAGAATTTCAGCCTTGTGAATTTTTTAAATTTCACAGAATCACAGAATATTACGAGTTGGAAGGGACCCACAAAGATCATCTAGTCCGACTCCCCAGCTAATGCCCATACAGGGATCGAACAGGCAGAGCATTTATTTTGTTATAGGTTGATTTACCCACTGATTGCTCTCTCAGTTTCCAGCTGGTATGTGACTCATTAGAAAATTCTGTAGCTCATGCACTTGTATGTGTGTATGTATGTATGTGGGTACATGCCTATGCATATAACAAAACAAGTTTCAGAGAGCAACACAACACAAGGAAAAAAGGTACAGATTGCCCCCAGAAGTCGCGGGGGGACAGGTCCGGGCAGGTCCCGCGAGTTATGAAATCCGTGAAGATACCAAACCCATGAATATTCAATTACCCCCTGCCTGTAGCCACGCACTCTCCACTAATTATGTCTGGAGGGCAGACCTGGGAGCATGGCTCACACTGTAGCACCTCACTAAAGCAGAGGAAGCCCCTTTTGGTGCCTCCCGAATCCAGAGTCCGGGACGTTATGTGCATGCGTGTGGTCGCACAACTCACTGAAAATCCAACTGCGACTAGTTGAATACAAATGTGCAAATCATGAATATGTGGAGTTTCTCTGTATATACATTTTCAATATTAAATTAATATCAAATATTAATTAGATAGGAATCTTTAGTTTTTCTAGATTGGGAAACAATATGATGATATTCTTATAAAGAATATTGCAAGGAAAAAAGGAACTACCTGTTCCTTTTCAAAGTCAATCTGAATTGCATGTTATAAATAATGTGTTACAAATACAGTCATACCTCTGGATTTGCAGGTTTCAGGTCTTTGTGGGTTCCNGTGTTACAAATACAGTCATACCTCTGGATTTGCAGGTTTCAGGTCTTTGTGGGTTCCCACAAAACCTTAAATCCAAGAATGCGAGTGCACCATTAATACGGCAAATTATTGCCATGAATATGACAACTTTGCTACACTGCAACATCCCGGGGCCCCTTATGGTGGCAGGGGGCGTTAGAGTCAGAGCTTTTTTCTTTTACCTGAAGTGGCTATGCCAGTCCCTGGAGAAAGGAAGTCCCAGATCTCATTCCACAGGTGCCGTGCTGCAGAAGTACTTTCCCTGGGGCTATGCATATCACCAGGTGTGCTGGGCGCGCAGCCCCTGGGGACAACACAGCACATAGCACTTGGATTCCACTGCAGTTAGCATTGGCATCACCTCCCCTATGGAAACAGCTATGGAAACAGTAACACAGACACACACGCACACAGGCTCCTGGCACAGGTGGGCTGGCAGTCCAAGCTCCTTGCCGCAGCGGAATGGGACCATGCAGTGCTGTGTGTTACAATATAAGACTTCCCCACTCCTGGCATGAGCTGGCAGGCAGCCCAGGCCGCCTGCCACGACGGAATGGGACTGTGCTGTGCTGTGGTGCCAGGGAATTATACACCACCTCTGTGAATCACTGAATAAGATTTGCAGAAAAATTTTCTGCTAATGACTGAAGCCACTAATGAGAAGGCGTAACTCAGCAATGTATGACTGTAGTATGTTAAAATATGTAATGAACTTCCATGGAATATGTTTTTGTTAAGTAATGCTTAAAAGCATTGTTGAGTTCCCTGTGCCTGCACAACAAAACTCAACAGGGATTTCACTGGCTGTCCTGAAACTGATGGAGATGAGCATGTGGTAACTTGGGCTGAGTGTGAAAAGAGGTGCATATGACAAACTTGTCATAGAATCACAAAATAGGTAAGGTTGGAAGGGACTACAATACATCATCTGGTCCAACTTCCCTGCCCAAGAAGGCTCATTATAGAGCACATGGAACAGGATTGTATGCAGATGATACTTGAATATCTCCAGTGAGGCAGACGCCACAACCTCTCTGGATGATCTGTTCCAGTGCAGAGTCACCCACACAGCAAAGAAATCTTTCCTCATGTTCAAGTGAACTCCCTGTGCATCAGTTTCTGCCAATTGTCTCTTGTCCTATTGCTTGGCATGACACAGAGCAGCCTGTCTCCATCCTCTTGGCATCCACCTTTCAGACACTTACAGAAATTAATAAGGTCCTTTCTCAATTTTCTCTTCTCAAGACTGTACAGGCCCAAGTCACTCAGCCTGTCCTTGTAAGAGAGATGTTCCCATCCCCTGATCATATTTCACAGAATATTCTGAGTTGGAAGGGACCCACAAGGATCATCGAGTCCAACTCTTAACACTGTCTCCCTGGTGGGAATTGAACCCAGGTCTCCCACACGCCAGGTGGGGACACTTACCACTGTACTAAAATCATCTTTGTAGTCCTCCACTGTACTCACTCCAGGACCACCACGTCTCTCTTGTACTGAGGAGCCCAGAACTGGACACAACGATAGAGATGTTTCTCATTAGGGCTGAGTAGAGGGACAGGATCACCTCCCGCAACTTGCTGGCAATGCTCTTCCCAATGCAGCCCAAGATACCATTGGCCTTCCTGGCCACAAGACACTGGTGACCCATGGAGAGCTTGCTGTCCACCAGGACCACCAGCCTCTTCTCCACAGAACACCTTTCCAGCAGGTCAGCTCCCAGCCTGTGGTGGTGCATGAGGTTATTCCTCCCCAGGTGCAGGAGGTTTAACAAGACTAAGTGCTGGGTTCTTCACTTGGCATGTGACTAGGGGAAGGGCAGGCTGAAGTGACTGCGAATGGCATGTGAAGACATGCCCACAAGGCATGTGACGTGGGAGGGGCCTGAGGCCCTACAACTACAGCTCCCAAGCCCAGCAGACCAGGTTTGTCTTTGGACCTTCGAATTGAGG
>WEKX01029563.1:0-23225 GCA_013390025.1 Pitta sordida | reverse complement strand
TACTAATTCTGTGATTCTGTGACCTGAGCACTGCCTTTCCATGATGGAGATTGGTGTCTGGAAGGGCAGGGAAGTGCTCAAATCCCTCCCTGACTCCACAGCATATCCATTTACTCAGCACAGGCAGAACCGTTGCGCAATAAAAGCATGAAGGCAAACCAAAAAAGCAGTAAAACCCAGTGCAATGAGCACAGTCAAACCTGTTGTGGGAGCCTTGCAGAGCACTGTTACAAACATCTTATAAAGAAAGGTATTTATATAGGTCAGAAGATCATTCTTGTCACATGAAGGGCTATGGGGAATAAAGTAAACAAATATGTAAGTTGATTCTGTAGGTGTTTGAAGAGTTTGTACTGTAATAGAAAATTAAATCAGAGCTATAGTTTAGTGTAGTGAAAGACTGGAAAGTTGATCCCATCAACTAAGGGATTTCTCCAATGAATTTCCTTTTGGAGCTCGTGGTTTAAATTAGTAGGGCCAAATGTACACCATGTATGTTCTTCCTGATCCAGAGTTTTTTATATTGACCTTGCATGCATTTACGTTCTTTCATGTAAGGAGAACTTGTTTTCTTTATGATGCCTGGATACTCATATCACTGCTGTTCTGTGCAGATACAAAGGCTGTATCAGTGTGTCACTTCTCTCCTGTCCATGCCTTAGCAGCTGTACAGAATTCTGAAGGTGTCTGAATTTTGCTTCACTCTGTATTAAATTAGTGCTTGATTTCCCTCCCATTGCATGGGGTATTTCTGTAGTAGCATTGTCAAACATGAAACCTTGGCTATTGCTGTGCCTCACACCCAGACTGGTTTGTGATAGGATGTGATGTTTTTGGGGTTTTTTTCTGCTGGTTAACATTGCTTGGTCTGCACTGGTTGTAGTTTTGATCTATTGGTGGTCCCTTTTTGGGCAGCAGTTTTTGGAGACACATACTGTATTTTGAGAAGTCTCTTGAAGTAGTGCAGGAGAATGAAACTGACTGTTTTGGATTTTAACACTGCAGTTATATGTATTCATAAATATTCCTCTTCATCTGTTAGTATGGAAAATGACATTTCTTATATTTATTCCTCAGAAATATTTACCATGTCTGAAAACCTGAGAGTCAGAATGGATTATCAAATGGATTATAATTTTGCAGGAAATGTTTAGACTTGATATTAGGAAAAGGTTTTTTACTGAAAGAGTGATCTGGATGTGGAATGGGTTGCCCACAGAGGTGGTTGAGTCACCAACCCTGGACGTGTTCAAGGGGAGGCTGGACGAGGTGCTGAGTGATATGATCTAGATGTAGATGGGAGGGTAGTTGGGTTATAGATTGGACTAGATGATCTTCAAGGTCCTTTCCAGCCTTATCTATACTGTGATACTGTGATACTGTTGAGAGGTCATGTAGTCTCACATACAGTATTTCAGCTATTGACAAAAACTCTGTTTTGTAAATTCATCTTGTCTTTTATTGTCCAGGAGAGAGAGAGAGCTTAAAATGAACAGTTTCATTCACAAGTTAATAGAATTTTTTTGGAAACACAATATCCTGACGTTATTTGTGAGAGGTGACAGAGGAGCCCTGTGGTTATGGGCTGATCACACCAGTGCCGTGCTTGGCTGTCACTGGGAGCCTGAGCTGGTGTCAGGGGCTGTGATACACAATCTCTTTGAAATAACTTTGGCCTGGGCACCAAATGATTTGCTGTCACATCTTTACCTCTGGGGGTGCCAAGATAATCACATTTTTGTCCCAGGGACTGAAGTAGAGGTAGGGTCATGTGCTTGTTAGTGATGATAGGGTAAAAAAAAATTAGGTTGATTTTATTTTTTGAGGGTTGAGTTTTGGAATATTGAGGATGTTCCTGCAGTTAATTCAGAGAGAATAATGCAGGAAGGAATGTTAATGTGCCTGTCATTGCTGTGCAACTTCTTCTGAGAGTGTTTATTAGTGTGTTTGAAAGGAAAGAATAACAGCTACAAAGAGCCAAAATACCAGTAACTTTCCAACAGGTAGAATTGCTGCTGGGGTTAGTCGGGTAACAGAGGAGAAATCTGAGCTCAGTTTCTCAGGCGCTATTTCCCTGTCTGAGTTTGTAACCAAATTTCTTTGCTTTTGTCCTAATTTTTGTCCTCCCTTTCTGAATTGTAGATGATTTAAAGGTAAGAATTAGAGGTGGTTAGAAAAGCTCAGACACAGACAACTTCAGTGACGAGATGCAGTTTTAAAACAACTTATTTTGTGCAAGCTTGCTAGAATTTTGTTTTAGGGATAGTCTGTCAGTGAACTGAAAATAAAAATGGAACAGTCCAGAGACATGAAAAAAGTGCTGCATTTGTAGATCATTTTCATTTGCAGGCAATTCAGAAACTTTGTTTTTCATCATGTTTGAAGGAAGCTGGGTTTTATTAGTCAGTTAAGGTTAATCAATCTTCATTTTTGTGCGATGCAAACTTCTAATAGAAATCAGTCTGACTCAGAGCTGCCCAGAACCTCTACTGGACAACAAACAAACAAAGCCTCAAAAGTTTATTCCTAAAGAAATTCTCTAAAACAAGAGGTGACAATAAAATGAAAGATAAAGATTCTAAAATATGCTTTAAGTTGAACATGAAATACTGACAGTGCAAGGGAACCCTCTGGGCATTGTCTGTGTAGACGGTCTCAGTTCTTGTAGGTCTGTCTGTATTGGGACAACCTGAAGGAGAACTTACAGAAAGGCACGGAAAGGGCTGTCAAAATAGGCTAAAAGTGGTAACATAGGAATCAGCACCCTATCCCACCTCACTCTGGCAATTAAGTTTAAGAGTGAGAAGAGATTTCAGGAGGTGCCTGAAGGTGTGGAGAGGAGATGTCATGGTCAGAATCACTCTCTGGAGTGAAGGACTAAGTTGAGCTGCTTGAGAGGGTCCAGAGAAGGGCACCAAGGATGGTGAAAGGACTGGAGGACAAGCCCTATGGGGAGCGGCTACGGGAACTGGGGTTGTTCAGCCTGGAGGAGACTCAGAGGTGACCTCATTGCTGTTTACAACTACCTGCGGGGAGGTTGCTGCCAGGTGGGTGTGGATCTCTTCTCTCAGGCTGATGACACCAGAACAAGAGGACATAGCCTTAAGCTACACCAGGGGAGGTTTAGACTGAATGTTAGGAAGAGGTTTTTCACAGTGATCTCTCATTGGAATGGTCTGCCCAGGGAGGTGGTGGAGTTGCATCCCTGGAGGTGTTTAAGAGGAGGCTGGATGAGGCAATTAGTGCCATGGTTTAGACAATGGGTTGGTGTTGGGTTACAGGTTGGACTCGATGATCTCCATGGTCTCTTCCAACCTTGCTAATACGGTGATACTGTGACTCTGCCGTCATTCTGTGAGCAGACCTGTGATAGAACCACAAAGGTTTAAAGACAATACATATAAGTGAGAAGTAAGGGTCTTAACAAGGGTTCAGATGATCAAGGAAGGAGAGGAACTTGCTTTGGGGGCACCGTTGCAGCTGGAGTAGTGCCCAGCTGTGTGCTTCGAAAGGGGGTACAAGTCAACATCTTTGATCAATTTACCTGGAGTAAATGGTTTCCAAGATGTCTGAGGATACTATTTTCATGACATTTTTCTGCAAGAGTTAAAAAAAAGGGAATTGATACCTATCCCATCTTAAATAAAAGGTCAAATTAAGGAGAATGTTTCTGTGCAATGTGCCAATTATTTAATAAAAACTCGCAAATAAATGTGGGCTCATGAGTCATCAGAGATCATTAATGGTTCATTTTCAGGCGTTATATTTAGCAAAGGACTTGCTATCCCCTCTCGATAGAGCTTGTACTTCGTTTTAAGTGGTTTGGCAGTAACATTTGCAGCACAGTGGATTTTCAGTGGAATCTGGTTGAGTGTATGTTGAACAGATGATGGAGTTCAGAAGCAACGCAAGCCTGGTTGGCAGAGCATTAGTGTTTTAGTAATGGGCATTCTGTTTTTTACCTTGTATCTCTATTTTACGTTCAGTACTAATTTTATATTCAAATAAAACCTAGAAAATCTGTTAAAACATCAAAATCACCTCATTAAAATACACCCTGAATATCTCGTAGCACAGCAGAACATTTGAAGCTGTTTACTCCTGTATGAGGCTAATTGAAGCTCTCAGTTTCAACTGCGAGGGTATTTTTACTTGTTTGAGAAAGTTCATGACACTTTTTCACTTTGTGGAATTACTGTCGCAATGTAGAAGGGCTGGAAAGTTGTCAATGTAATCAAGGTTTTATACTTAGAGAAATCTGTTTAGTTAGGCTCAGAATGATTATTCTCTCTGTTACAGAAATGTATAAACCAAATCCAGGATCCCTCCCTTAAAGTTACAGGATTTTAAGTTTTATGGGAGTGTTTATGTTAAAATTGTTGTGGTAATACTTGAACTGGTTTTTACCAGGCCAGCTTCATCCTGATAAAGTCCAGTTCTGGCAGATCAGAGTACGTAAGGAAAGGTGGATATTTATTAGCTTTCCTTGACTTTACTTCTGCTAAAGTTAGACTGTATTTGGAAATACGCTTTATTGTAATTTGGTAAATAATAGCAATAAAAGTGAAAAACAGTGTGCACTTGTGCAAAATCGTAATGAACAGTAATAAATGCTTTGAGAGGGTACATGCTTACCTAAGCCAAAAAGGCTTTGAAGAGAAATTACGGTGGATAATAGCCTGTAAAAATATTTAGATTGTGTGAAGTTATTTGCAGCACTGTTTGCAGGCAATTCAGAAACTGTGTTCACCTGATGCAGTTCCACATTTCAGTATAGCTGGATCCCTTCTCTGCAGTGTTTATTCTTGTTGAGAAAAGAAATAGTTTAACACAGGCATTACACGGGAACACTTTGTTCTGTCAAGCCCAGTCTTTGTAGAGTGTTGCTGGTCTTTGACCTGTTTTTCCTACTGCTTTGAATGCTGTGGTTGGTGGATTGTCTGTCCTTTTGTGTGATCAGTGCTGCTCCAGTCATGATGACTGGATGCCACTTCCAAATTTAGGTCCTACTTTGCAAATGTATTCCGTCGCTCTATGATCAATTTACTGTGCCCGCCAGCTTTTTTATCCTAGTGCTGTGCTGTCCTTTTGTCTGCCACATCAGTGTTGAGTGCCTGGATTCCTCAGCCTTGGCACCCAGGCACAGAGAATGTCCATGTGGTGGTGACTGCCCAGATCTCAGCAGATACAGTATTGCCAAAACTGAAGGCAAAGAAGATCTACACAAAAGGTTGCTAGTGGGTTCATAACCACCGGAAAGTTTGCCAACATTTTGACAGTTTCAAAACTCTGCTACTGTTGTGTAGGGCTGAAGAACAGAGGGTGCCAAGAAATGCTGGGATGATAGCTTGTTTTATGAAGGGATGTCTAACAGGTGCTTCTCCATTTGCAAGAACATGAGCACTCAAAACCTGGACCCTGGTGGCCTATCCATAAGATTATGGATATAGTTTTATCCATAAAACTATGCAAAGTGCTAGTTTTATGGGAAAAGAAACTGCTAGGCATTAACATTTATTAAAAGTAATTTTTTATTTCTTGTGGAAATGTGCTGCAGTCAACCGTGTTGCTTTTCAGGGCTCTGTGCTGACCTGACTCAGACTGAATATTTTGGATTTTTTTTCTCTGGTCTGGCTGCCACCTTTTGCCTTATGGATTGTTCCCCTATATTGCTCACTTTTACCCTGCTTGTGATAGACTCCTTCTACTACCAGATATTATTTTTCCCCCAGAAGTAAGATGATGTGTGTATTGAAATTGGGGTCTGTAGTTGTTCCTGCTGTTTATGCTGCATTTTGTTCATGAAGGAGATGAATTGAGTTCATCAGTACAAATCTCATCAAGGTGTTTGGGATTTTTACCAATAAACCCTACCCAGGCATTTTTATCCGTGTAAAATTGTAGTCATGCTTTTTATTTAAATCAATTTTTGTTATCTTTCATTCTACCACAAACTCATAGAGGATGGAAATGCAAATGAGACTTAGGCAGTATGTTGTACCAAACAGTTTAAAACAAACCAACCCTACCTCAAATACAGAGATCTAAAGGGAAAATAAAATTATGTGGCAGACCTGGTCTACAAATTCTCAAACATCAGCTCTGCTAAGTCCCCTCAATTTCTCAGTTTAGTTCCCATAAACAGCCACATAAGTTCCAAAGAGGTACCAAACTGTTAACTTACAGCAAGGCAGTTCTGAAGAGATTTCCTTTCACTTCCAAAATGAGTATTTTCCCTGGTTATGCCATATGCAGGTGGGGTGTGTTCTGTGTCAGAGCTGCCTGCAGCCGCTGACTGGACTGTCTGCCACATTCTCACCTTTCAGCTATTTAATTTCTCATCTGAAAACTGCTCCGTTTGCCCCAGTCCGATGGGCAATGAGTCTGTGATGGTTTCTGCGGCTGCCTTGGCTCTCCCTGGCACTCAGGAATGTATTGATCGGGAGTAAACAAAAGGGAAAATGTCAGTGGGCGGAGGCTCTGGTGACTGGAATCCTGAATTGGCAGGAGTGGAGACAGAAGTGCCCCTATAATTTGGGGGGCAATTTTCTCGTTTCTTGTGTGAAAATTTGTCTCAGTAGGGCATGTTTCAGCAAGAGAAGAAAAGGGACATGGGAAAAAGGCTAAAGATGCAAGTTTTGGTAAGTTAAATCAGTGCCTAAGAATATTTGCTGCAGCTGCAGCAGGGCTTGGAATAATGGAATAGAACTTGATTGAATCAATGGACAAGAAGAGGTGAAGGTCACTGGTGGATATTGATGCACTACTGTAATCCTTGGAAAACTTTTTCCCCAAAATGCTGTCCTTTTTGACTGCCATCCTGCATACAGGAGAGTCACTTTATTTTTGTCCTGCATCTGGGAACAGACTCTTTTGTTAACAGCAGTTTACAAGAAAAACCTCTGTCGTTCTTTTGTCCTAACAGGGAAAATGAGAAGTAGCCTGTGGACTGAACTCCTTCATTCCCTGTAACACAATATGTGCTGTATCAATTTCACAGAATCACAGAATCACAGAAAATTATGAGTTGGAAGGGACCCACAAGGATCATCTAGTCCAACTCACCATCTAATACCCGTACAGAGACCGAGAGCACATCCCAGAGCGTAATACCAACCTAGATGCCTCACAGTCTAGCAGGCCACTCCGAGCCGGAAGGGGCCCAGGGTCATCCAGCCCTGCACCCCCCAGCTAGACCATGTCACTGANCCAGCCGATAGCGGTGCATGGGGTTGTTATGGCCGAAGTGAAGAACCCGGCACTTAGTCTTGTTAAACCTCATACTGTTGGAGCCTGCCCATCTCTCCAGCCTGTCAAGGTCCCTCTGGAGGGCCTTCCTACCCTCCGGCAGTTCAACATTTGCCCCCAGCTTAGTATCATCCGCAAACTTGCTGATGATGGATTGAATTCCCTCGTCCATGTCATTGATAAAGATGTTGAACAGTACTGGGCCCAACACTGACCCCTGTGGGACTCCTCTGGGGACTGGCCGCCAGTCCGATGTTGCACCATTCACCACCACCCTCTGAGCTCGCCCTTCCAACCAGTTTGTAACCCAGCATAAAATGTTCCTTTCCAGCCCGTGCTTTACAAGTTTCTCCTGAATTTCGAGAAATCTACGAAAAACCTGAGCATTGTCAGTAGGAGTGTGAGACCTTCCTTAATATGTAAGCCAAGTGAACAGCAGAGAATTAAAATCTCTGATTGCACTGCCATCATTTCTTGCACCGTTTACAGGGTCAGGGCAATAAACCCACTTTTTAGTAGATTGTACAGAAGCTTTTCGTCACCTGTCAATGAATTGTATTTGTGAGGATTTTTTTTTTGCATTTCTGAGAAGTGTGTGTACCAGGCCTGACAGGTAAACACCCCATCGACCTTGAGAATAAAATTAGCCATATTTAACCCAGAAAACAAAGTTGAACATTTACAAAAGAGTGCACAAAATTTTCTGAGGAACAGTGCTGCAAAATCTGCCCAGTTTGGTGCGTGTTACTTTAGGTAAAATTCCTACAGGAGAGATACAAAACCCCTTCCTTGCAGCAGAAAAAACCCTCAGCCTGACATAACATTGGTCCAAAATAGACACAGGACTTTCCATTGAAGTACGTTCAGAAGGAATCCTTCATGAAATATTCCTTGAGGCTGTTGCTCAAAAGGGTATTTTATGAGCTGCCCAAGAACTACCATGAAAATCTTTGTTTGCCTGACATTAGCAATGATCCTTTGCCAGCTTTTACCATTGTGCTGAATGGAATACACTTGTGTTTGACATTTGACATGAGAGTTTTGCAGCTCACCACACCCTGTGGTCTGTGCTTGTGATGACCTTTCTTTCTGAGAAAGCATGCTTACCATCTCTCTGCTATTGCAGTCAATAAACCAAATACAGAAGCCTGTAATGGCAAAGTGACTGGAGATAAGAGCAAAACTGCTGATCCTGTCAATCTCTGCTTTATTGGCCATTTCTCTTTTCAACTCAGGAAAATGGAAAGGTTTCCTTAAAATTCTGTGTTGCGAATTCACGCAGGCCAACTTTTCCAGCAAGCTCTGCAGCACAGAAACACCCTTTCCCTTGCCTAAATGGTAAGGCAAATTACAGGATTGTGGAATTTTAGTTGTGTGTGATGGACCTAAAGCAGTTCTGTTACGGCTGGCAAACTGCACGAGCTGCTGAAAGATCATTTTCACGAGCAGCACAATTTACTGCAATAGGATCAGCAGCTGATATGCCTTCAGCATATTGTTGAGTAGTTGTTGGTAAGAGATGTCTCATATTTCTGTAGAGATGACGTGGCCATATGCTTCTAACATACGCCTTGAGCTGTCATGACAGTGGAGTAAATCGCACACAGACCTCCTGGTGTTATTGCAAGTTAGGAGCCAGAGTTGCTAGTTTTTGTTTCTAGACCTCTAGCTTTGTTATCCAGTGTTAATCAGCTATTGCCACACTCTGTGCTCAGAAAAATACTGAGTTTCTGCTAGTTGCCTTTTGGACCTTTGTGGTATATTTGTTTTCTCCTCTTGGTCTGGCTGTAGAAGAAGGAGATGCTACAGCAGCTGGTCCTGCTGCTGCTGGAAAATGTGAAAAATCACAGCACCATGTGTGTGGCAATGCCATGGAATGGTTATGAAGCTGGTTGGTGCCTAATTGTCTGTGACGAGTGCATTGCATTGCAAGATGTTGTATAGACCCTGCAGTCACAGCTGCACTGGGGAATGTGGGGTGCACTGGGAGATTTTTGGTTGGAAAATGACATTTCTTATCTGGTGGGAGGGTGAGAAATTATGGAATGTTTTCAATTTGACTCTTTCAGGTGAAATGGAGGGATTGGCTTTTAGAGTTTTACATGTACAGGTACATTGGTATCTTATGGGCAATTCCTTAATGTGTAAGGCCTGGTATTTGTGCTGAGTTTGTGGGTTACTTGCTCAGAATATTAAACATATATGACGCTGCACACTCCTGCTCCCTTCTTCTCTCCTGCCTCACTCAGAGCTTTTTGCATTCATGTAGAAGACAAAGACATTGAGTAGGAAAAAAGTTGACTGATTTTTTTTGGCAATAACCATTTCTCAAGGAAGCAGTTTGCCTTGTGTGTAAACTTAAGCGTGTACGTGTCCTACTTCATAACTTAAATCATTCCGATTACTGTCTCTTTAGTGCTTGGAGCTTACTTACTTATTCATTAATTTATTTTTCATATTAGATTAGCCTACACAAACCAGAAATTAAGCTGGAATCACTAAAAGAAGATATTAAGGATTTTCTGAAGACGTCAGGTTTGTAATGCAGACTTCATTGATACATTTGTGAATAGTATAGATTTATGTAAGAGCATATATGTCATAAGTGATAAAAACATTAGTTTGTGCTTGGTGTTGTGCTTGGTGTTGTGTCACTGGCAGGAGCCAGAAGCAGCTCTTCCAGATTATTAAACCAGATAGAGAAAATTAGAAGAGAAGACATTCTCAGATTCTCTATCAGCATTTTGAAAAATATCCTATGCAAATAAGTGCTTTTATCATTTTATAAGATACTGGTAACTTTTTTGGAAGTTCTGAATGATGCAAGAGTTCAGTCACGTCTGAAAATGGAAATTAACTTTCATGGAGGGACTCTTGAAAATACTGCCCTTAGTTAAATTTCCAATTTACATTGGAAGTTATAGGCTATGTAACTGTAACATGAAGATTTAATGATAAGTGATTTAAGATTTATAATCATCAGGAGCACTGTGTCTATTAATATTAATAGATGTTTTAACAAAATAACGGCTTTGAAAAAATAGAATGTGATTTTTTAACCAAACCTGTATAATAATTGTTTGAACAGCAGATGGAAATAGAGGATTTCAGTCTTTATACAGGTTGTAGTTTTCCTATCTTAATTAGATTAAGGTTTCTTCTCTTCCTGCCTGTCTGGTAGGTAGACATGAGCTGAGCCCAGACAGAAAACTCCAGTGGCCTCTGATTCATGTTCTGTTAGTATTAAAGCCTAAAGTTGTCTTCTGGTTATTTTTTTATTTTAACAGGTTGGGAAAAGAAGCTTCAGAATGCTGTTTACAGTGAGCTCAACGTGTAAGTTTTTTTAGTATATTTATTGAGTTCTACTCGCATGATTTACTTTGGATTCATTTGTATATGTGGGTTTATGATGTGTTACTGTAATCTGCACGGTCTGTCATACCAAGGGTACCTGCTTCTTGTCTGTCTTTTAAAGTGTCATTAGTATTTCTTTTTCATCCTGGTGGAAACATTGGACTCAAGTACATTTTAAAGAATGAGTGAAACAAATGCCACCAGATATTTTAGTTGTCTTACTGTTTTCTTTGTTGCTTTATTTCCAAAGGTACCAGCAGTCACAATATAATTATTCTGTAGATGAGGTAGTTGCTGCAAGTGAATTTTAATTATTTTCAGATGTTTATCACAACATTGCACATATTTGTTTTATTAATTATTTTTTTTTATGTTTTATATGTTGGTTCTCTAGGCTTAGCAGGTCAGTGCTCATCCTGCTTGTGATATGGTTCTAAACAGACTAAAATTTGCCAAGTTTCCTTTTTATTATTTTTCAGCAAATTTAGGATTAGACTTCTGGGGAACTTTACGTTCTGGCACAGTGGAAAGTTGAATTGCCTATCAGATATAGCCATAAATGCAACTCTCAAATAAGAAATGTGTGTGCAAATCTGTTTGTGCTGATTTAAATAAGCTGATCGGAATCACCAGTTTGACACAATGTATCTTAGTAGTATGAGGGACTTGATTCAGCCAAGTGCTTCTGTCTGTTAATAAGGATTCATCCTCATCCTGTCTTTCCAGGGAGAAATATTTACCTGTCTCTAGGGTCAGTGCTTATGCTTTCTTGGAGTTCACGGAAATAAGCAGGCAAATAATGAAATCAGGCCTGGAAAATGAAAATTAGCTAAGAATACCAAGATTTCATGAGCACTGTGGAAAAGCCAAGAAACAGCATTGCTGAAATCTGGTAGCACTGGTTCCATTTTACACAAAGGGACAGAATAGTTTAGAATGGATTTGCAGCAAGAAAAAGAATTACTTTATCAGTTAAAAAGGGGGAGAAATTTGAGGAAGGTTTCCCAAAAACATATGATAGGAACTGATTGAATGCATTTAAACAAATACATTTAAACATATTAAACAAATTCAGGCTAACTATTAAAGAGGCTCTGTATAAATTTTGTTTCCAGAAAGACATTTGAGACATGTAAAATTAAGCGGGATAAAATGTTTGACAGTAACTCATTGGAAATACTCTGCACTACTGAAAGATAAATTAATGTTTTGGTTTGGTTTCTGAATTTTCCCTCCAGCTTTAGTATCTTGGCATAATGCAGTTTATGAGTGGATATTCAGCTTTGCATAGGTCAGAAGTTCCAACTACTCTAATTGATGTACCTGCTCACTATTGATTTAAATTTAAAAGGAAATCCTCCAAAAACCTGTGTTGTCTCTTGAAAAAATGGAATGCCCCGGAGAGTGAAAGTTCCCAGGAATCATAAAGATGACATGATGTGAAGAGAATACACTTCTAAAATACCTGATTTGTTAATGTAATTTTTGTTTTTATTTTATAAATACGTGAAATTGCAAGTGAGCATTGTTTTTAATATAAGAAAAACTCATGCTGAAATGTTCTTAATTCTTACATATTGTTACATTGTAGCCATAGAATGGATGAGGAAAAAATGCTTCTAAAAATTTTCGGTTTTGATCAACATACACTGTGTTTTCACTAATGCTCTCATGGAAGAAGTTTAGGTTTACAAATACAGGATTAATTGTGCAAAATAAAAAAGCTGAACCTTCAAAGTATACCTTGTTTTCTTTAAGGTTTCCTTGGCCCTGTCATCCTGCAGCACCGCCTGAGCACATGAAAGAACCTTTAGCCTACATGAGGAAAGCACAGGTTGGTGGTTATCAATTTTACCATTCATATCAGATCTTTAATTAGACTCTTCGAGATTTACTCTGCAGAATGTTATTGTACAATTTCTAGGTTTTATACCTTAGGAAAAGCACAGATTTGTAATTGCATCGAAGCTTGTAGTAATACCTTGGGTATGTGACAATTTACATGCATACAAAAATGCTCAAGTAATTCTCCAGCCATGGAAGAAGTAGGATATAATGGCAGGTAGGTGAAAAATGTAGGGTACAGATGATGTGAAGGTGTCAAAGAGGAGAATTTGGGTTTGTTGAGAAGAAGAAAAAGAATACCTAGAGGTTATTTCACTTAGGGTTACAAAAACCTTAGTTTTGAGAGACACAGACAGTTTTGCAATGAAAGATAACAGGCTGCAGAGGTAGTGAGGTCTTCAGATAGAAGAGATATATTTAGTACTTAGAAATGTGAAAGAAGATGAAAAATATAAAGCTAAGGAGCTTATGGCATATTGAAGGAGAATAAGAGAAACTGGACTGTAAAGATTAAATGAGGATTTTCAGTGTCAGGAGAAAAATATTGTTGCTTCACTGTTTTTTTTTTTTTCCCACCAGTATGTCCCATTTGAAATAAATAAAAAAAAATCCACATAAAAATGTAGGGAAAAAAATATAATCTAACCAAAACATCTGAGGTAAGGGTCAAAGTATATTTAACTCAGCCGTGCCAAGAAATACATTGTAGTATTGTTCTGCAAGATATTCAATAAATTGTGTTACTTTTGCAATCATACTGTTGGTTATTCCACGAAGTGTTACATGGCTGTCCTGGCTTTCAGTCTTTAGCATTTGAGGACAAAGATTGCATTAACCAATTTTTCTTGTGTGGTGTGAAATGGAATGCCACAATTTGCTGCCTGAAAATAATCACTCCTAAGAATTTATGACTGCCAAAACCACAGAGGTGTATCTACGTGGATGTTTGTCTAAAGGAGTTTCACTGGTTATTATTTTACAGACGTGTATACAACACGTACAGTAACCAGTATTTTTATTTTATTTTTTATATAGTATTATGCATCTGGATATGTAGAAAGGCCTGTTGTTGCAGTAGTTTAAAAATGAGTAGGAGAAGTCTTGTCTTTGCTGGTTTCACGGAGCATTAGTCATCTGTGTCCTCTGGGATGGGTTACCCCTGGAAGGCAGCTCAGCCACTTGCTCACTTCCTCCCAGTGAAATGGGATGGAACAGGAAGGGCAAAAGTGACAAATCTTGTTAGAAAGACAGTTTAATTGGCAAAGCAAAAGCTACACCTGTCAACAAAGCAAAATAAGAATACATTCACTACTTTCCATCAGCAGGCAACTTCTCTCCAGCCTTTTTATTCAGAGCATGATGTTGTATGGTCTGAAATACGTATCCCTTTGTTCACTTGGGGTCTGCTGTCCTAGCTCTGTCCCCTCCCAGTTTCTTGTGCACCCCCAGCCTCCCTGCTATTGAGGAACCATTAGGAACAGGGAAAAACCTAGAAATTATATGTACACTTTTCAGCAATAGCTAAAACATTGTTGTGTTATCAACACACTTCTGGTACAAATTCCAAAATTCAGCATTGTGCTCACTGCTCTGAAAAAAACTACATACCCCTATGCCAGTGAAAGCCAGGACATGCTCTTTCAAACCTTTTGTTGAAACACAACTCTTTGATAAAGACTTGTGAATCCTTTCCATTGAGAAATATTGGTAAATGATGATAGTTATAAAATGGTAATAAATACAGAGTTAGGGAACTAAGGTTATATTTTCTAAAACCACTGGGATATGTGCACGCATTTGATGTTCAATATGAGACACGTTTATGACTGTGGATAATGAGCCTGTAAGAAAACCATCAGATCAGTTGAATCTCAACCAAGTTTTGTTTTGTTACTATTTTTGAGTAATAAACAATGTAGAAATCTTACAAAGTCAGTGTTTCAGTGGTTTTGTTTGTTTGTTGCAAATATTTGGAAATGGCTAAAATACAAGCATACAGGTGGCTGATACCTTTTGGGAGAGAACTGAAAGGGAAAACTTGCCAATTTACTTCCATAGGTGTTGAAAATCTCATTAATGTTTTGAAAGCAGACACAGTTTCTGTTTTATTTGTAAATATATTTTTTTTCACTTTATTTGCTTTGAGCATCACAGCAGCTGGAGAAGAATGTTTTGATGCTATCATCGAAATTTGTCCTGGAAGAAAAATGTTGTCCATATAAGTCGTATTCTATTTTTATTAGGCACAGTCACCATTTGTGATGCTGTATCCATTGTTATGAGTTTGTTGACAATTTCTTTATCCTTTTCTATCTTAATTAATTTTGCTTTTCTTCAGAATTCTGGAAAGAAGGGTAATACTTCCCGAAAACTCTTTGATATCAGTTATTGGAATGACTTTGAATCAGTAATTAAAACTATATTAATATTTTTCTAGAGTAGATATTAAAATGTTAATTAAAGTCATTAACCCTTTTTCTCCTCAAATTGGTTGTGTTTTTTTGTAGGAAGCAGACTGTAATTTTTATATTGTTTTCACTACCTCAAAGGAAGAGCAGATTTCTAGTAAAGAATAGATTTCAAGGATAGATACTAAAGGATTTCTGGTGAACGATAGAGCATTAATGGCAATGAGTAGTAGTGCTGTAAGTCATAGCCTTACAAATGGAGTGAGTTGGAAGGGATCTTAAAGATTATCTGTTTTCAGTCCTCCCTGCAGGGGCACCTTCCCCTAGACCAGGTTGCTCAAAGCGCCATCCAGCCTGGCCTTGGACACTTTCAGGGATGGGGCATTCACAGGTTCTCTGGGCAACCTGTGCCAGTGCCTCACCACCCTCACAGCAGAGAATTTCTTCCTCATATCTCATCTAATCCTACCCTTTCAGTCCCTCTCCAGCTTCCTATAAGCCCCTTGTAGGTACTGGAAACCAGTCCATGATTCTGTGAAGTAGTTTCCAAATCTCAGTACTGCCTTCTTCACTTTCAACTATTTACTGAGTGTTAGAATTGTAACCATAGCAATGTGTTTTCTTAGTGTTAAATTTCTTCATAAAACCAGAAGAATCATCTTGTAAAATTTATTGTTCCCGTCAATAAAATGACTTTATGAGCTTTGCTTCAGCCTTTTATTTCAGTCAGTGCATTGTTTCTGCTCACTGTAACTCTGTCCTGGAGAGAGGGGAGGATACCTTGCTTGGAGAGGCTGTGTAACCCTCACCCTTTTTTGTTTGTTTGGGGGTTTTTTGCATTTATTTGAGCACCTTTTCCCACGTAGAGTCTTTAAGGCTGAATTATGGCACAGTTTCAGAGTATTCATAGAAGTTTTATTAACATGTTACTTCCCCACTGCAATGGTCTGGGAGTTGTCAGTCACACCAAGAGCATTGATCTCTATTGATCCTTGGAATGAGCTGGTTCTCAGTCTTGCAAAGCTGCCATCTGCCTCTTCTTTTGGTTCTTTTGTAGCTTTCATATCCTGAAGTGTATCTGTGCTATTCCCCACCTCTGCCCTCCATCCCCCCTTAATTCTGATGGCATCAGGTGTACTCTGATGAAGTTTGCCAGCAATGCCAAACTGAGTGGGGAAGTGGCCACTGCAGAAGGACAGACAAATGTAGAGTTTTGCATGTGGGAAACATAATCTGGGAGTGAAGCACAGGCTTTACAATACTCTCTCAAGGGAAGTGGTGGATTCTCCAAAACTGGACACTTTAAGGTTCAGGTGGACAGAGTGCTGGCCCATCTTGTCTAGACTGTGCTTTGCCAATAAACATTGAACCTGATGATCCTTGAGGTCCCATTCGACCTGGTGATTCTGTGATCTTGATAATTTCATTTTGTTTTTTTAATTTGCTACTAGCACCTGTGTGTTCCGTTTCCACTTTCTTACCCTATATGGCTTAGTAGCCTTTGTGCTTGCTCATTTTGTATTTCTCTTGCAACAAAACCTCACTTCTCAGCAAAATAGTAAATGCTCTATAGCCTGAGGGAGATTAACCAGTTTGTGGCAGTTATGTAACTGCAGCATTTGGAAGGAATTTAAATATGGTAATACAGTTAAATAAAAATAGGATACACAATATGAAAAAAATACTGCAATTTGGAAAACATTCCATACAGTGAAAACTCAGATCTGGGTTTTGTTTTTTTTTTTAATACAAGTGAAAGAGAAGGGAGGACTTTATTTTGAGAAAAAAATTCCGTTCAAAGATATTTTTTTGATGGAAAAAGTATGAGAGTATCTTGTAGATGGAAGCAAAAATGAAACAATTACAAAGAAGGTACAGATTTTAATTTTTTTAACAGAACATTTGATTGTTTGTCCTTCCCTTCATTTGATTCCCGTTAATAAACTGCAGCCCCTTTTGAACAGATCTTTGAGGAGCATGATTAGACAATAACTAACTGTTGTAGAATTTGGATCTAGAGCAAATTGCAATAATAAATAGAGCTAAATGACATTAGGGGGAGTCTTTGCATTCATTTGGTCAGGGCTTGACTCATCATCCACAGAAAACTAAATTAAATATAAAAGCCACCAGTGGTGCTGCAATCATGGAAGGAAAATCTGTTGGCAGGGAAGTCAATACTATTTGGCATTAATTCAGAGGAATTAGCTGTGAGTTAGGCACTGTTGAAGTCTAATGCAATAGTCAGAAGAAGCTGGTTGTCTTTTAACTTTCTACTGAGGTGTTGTCGAACTATTTCCTGAGCATTATGTTACAAGAACTATTTTTTTTGAGCATTACAGAATACCAAATTTCTAACTTTTTTAAACTTCTGACAACATCTAAGGTATGTTTTGTGTAGAAAGACTTGGACTCTCTTCAGGACAAAGTGGAGAAGGCATTTGCTGTGCACAGTTGATTGACTTGCTTATAAATGTTGGAAAAATTTGTTAAATGTTGTTCTGTAAGGAAGCTTCGTCATTAGGCATATATAAAAATCAGTAATTGTGAAAGACATTATTTCTTTGAGATCTGAAATACAAACAACTAACTTGTCTGGGGTTTTTATTATGTTGTAAATTATGGAATCTGTTTGATCTATTGTTTTCATGTAAAGAAACATATAAGTAGTCCCTTAATATTTTTTCCGGTATCAGTCAGTGACTCTTGCCATCCTTTCTTACACATGACTTCAAAAAGTTGCTTGTTGTTACATGATATGTTAATGCAATTTTCAGGAAAAAGAAATGCTTTATAACTGATTTTTTGTGTGTGTTTTAGGGAAGCTGGGAGAAGCGAATTCTAAAAAGTCTGAACAGCATGTGCACAGAACTCAGTATCCCATTAGCTCAGAAGGTAATGTATTGCCAATTTCTGTTCTCAAATTGACCTTATCTTGCACACTTGTAATGTAAAGTTCATTTTACACCTGGTTACCTAGAGCTGCAGATCCAATATCCAAATAATTTTGGTGCAGAATAATTTTTAGGAATACTGGCAATGAATGCATCAGCTCAGTTTGGGAGAAGATGAAGTCTATAGGTAATTTTCCTTTTTGCTGTTGCAGTAATTATCCTGTCGTGGCAGTCTGTTGGAAAGCTCACTGCTGAGTTCATTGCTCTGAAATAAAGCATTTTGTGTGCACACTCAGCCTGTAACTGGAGCTGTGCAGCCTGTGTGCCATATAGATGTACTTTGCGAGCTGGAGAAGGCTGAAGCTGAACTGGTCTGTTAGGAGAGAGAGATACTGGTACATTGTTGATGTTGTTTGTCATTCATTCTGCGCTGTTTGATTTTTTTAATTAATTCAGGGGCTCTAGTTTTACATGGAATTAGGGAGTAGTGTTAGAATGTTTTGTTCATTATATATATACATCTGTTATACCTCTGTGATAGGTGGCAAAACCTCTATGAGATAAAGGATGCAGCTGTGTTTGTTTTTCATGACTGCCAAGGAAGGAATTAATCCAACAGTGCTATGGAATGACAGTAAATCTTCAGTGACATGAAACCGAGAACTAAATAGCCTGAAATTCAGTAGTAAACACCTGAAATACTTAATGGGCTCCTTTTTTCCTGGAACTGGAACCTGGGCTTTCTATGGTAGAATATACTTTCAGCCTGGGATAATTTGTAAGCAAATAAGTTCGTGTTACTATTTTTTAAGTGTTAGATTAATATATGCATATTTGAAATAGGTGTGGTTTTATTCATTCTCTTAAAAAAAAAGAAGAGTTACTTTTTGTGCCTTTCAGAGGCCTGTAAACGAACAGAAAGAGCTGCTTAACAAATGGAATGAAATGGGAACTGATGAGCCAGGTAAGGACAACGAAGTTTCCATGCATTAAATTTTTGTGCATAGGAAGGTAGCATGCACATCTTACTTTTCAGTCAAAGATTAATCTCTTCAAGGCAAATTGAAATCCCTCTTTTTTCTCATTGCTAATATGTCATGCATAAATAAGTATTTAATTGCTATTTTGTTTCAAGTTATTGTACTAAGATTGAACTGAGAGATTATGGTACAATACTCCATATTTCAGTGCTTTTAGAGATTTATGCAATTAGGGGACAGCTCCTATTGGTGTGTAAACTCAGGCTAATAGAAAGAAAATGCCCAGAATCAAGGATAGTTAAGCTTAGACTTTTTCTTGACAAAAGATAAACTCTTGCACAGGATAGTCAGTGATACTGTGCTTTTGGAGAGAAAAACAGGGCTCCCTTTATTTACTGGGAGTTACAAAACAAAGGCACCATCAGTAGCATGGTTGTGTCAGAGTGTGTGGTGGTTGTAGACATGTTCTCTGTGATAATGTTGTTTTGATCTTGGCTCTAATATCTTATTCAAATTGATAGATTGTGTTATAGATCAAGTGTATTCTTGTTTCATATTTTAGTTTTAACTTTATGTCATTGAAATCTTGTTTCAGATTTAAGTCTTTTCCGGCCTGTTTATGCACCTAAAGATTTTCTTGAGGTAAGAAACAGTACTCAGCCATTGACTTGTATCCATTAAAATCTTGTATGTGAAGTAGGGAAAACAATTGTTAAGTGTATTTGATACAAGTTGTCCTTTATAGTAAGTGAAATCTGGCATATTTTTTATAGCTGTTCATGTTTGGTTTACAGAACAAAATGCCTTTTTTTTTAACTGCAGTTTTAATTGTCTCCTCAGTTTAAGAGGGATGTTGAGATCCTTGAGCGGGTCCAGCGAAGGGCGACAAAGATGGTGAAGGGGCTGGAACACAAGCCCTATGAGGAGCGACTGAGAGAGCTGGGGTTGTTCAGTCTGGAGAAGAGGAGGCTGAGGGGAGACCTTATCGCTCTCTACAACTACCTGAAAGGGAGGTGTAGCCAGCTGGGTGTTGGTCTCTTCACTCTGGCTACAAGTGATAGAACAAGAGGACACAGTCTTAAACTGCGTCAGGGGAGATTTAGACTGGACATTAGAAGGAACTTTTTCACAGAGAGGGTGATCTCACAGTGGAATGGGCTGCCCAAGGAGGTGGTGGAGTCACCGTCCCTAGAGGTTTTTAAGAAAAGGTTGGATGATGTACTTGGTGGCATGACCTAGATATTAGGGTAGTGTGTTATAGGTAGGATGGTGTGTTGGTAGCAGGATGGCAACAGGTTAGGTAATTAGGTAATAGGTTAGGTAACAGGTTTGGCTAGGTTAGGTAATAGGTGATAGGTTGGACTCGATGATCTCTAAGGTCTTTTCCAACCTTACTGATTCTGTGATTCTGTGATTCTGTGATTCTGTACCTATAATAAACTTTTCTTTCTCAAAAGAACAGTCTGGGGCTAACTTTTTTCCTCTGAAAGCAATTCTCTGATTTCATGAATAATTTAATTTTTTAGATTACAATTCATTAAGCTGATAAATCACAATATGTGATTTATCAATGCAGGTTGCAGACCTGTATGCAGTTGAAATTGTAGGTCATCTATGAAGACTAAAAAATCAAACATGAAACAGGACTGTGTGGAATTTGGAGGAATTTGTAGTTGAGCCTGAACCATTAAAAAGATGGTGACTGCAGAATCTTTACAGTCAGAAATATTAATAACTTTGGATGGCTCATGCACAGGACATTTTAATAAACCAACTTGCTTTTTCAGCTATGTCCGGAATAGGCACAGAAAAATGGATGATAAACATGACAGCACTGAACTTCATGGTGACACTGTAGAAGATTTTTTGGATTCAAATGTGATTGGAGATAAAATTTTCAGGATTAGTATCTGTATATCCTGTGAATTATACAGGAAACAAATAATCTAGAGCATGACAACAGTCTAGAATTCTGGAGTTAAGATGGCCTCCAAATTTACAGAGTAAAACTAGAAGTCTAACGCTGAATTACCAGTCAGAACTAATGTATTAATATGTCTTTCAGTTGTGTTTCAAAAGTATTTCAGTGCGAATGTAGTGGGATGTCTTTTGCATATAGTATTTCTGACTTAAGTGTCAATTGTTTCATGGTAAGGAGTTGTGAATGCATTTCTGAATCCAACAATAACCTGTCTATCCATTTTATTACGTTTCCAAAGAGCTTCATTTGTTCAGTTATAATAATCTATTTTCCATCACTACACTAACAGCCAAGTTGTGTATTTAATCTTGGATCTGTNTAGCTTTGATGAGGAAACTGATTTTAATCAAGCCATTACTATGTAGTCAACACTTAATTCCATAAATCAATGATTTGTGCTTTTTTACTTCATACTTTGCTCACTTTTCAAAGAAGAATGTGTTTACTTCCTTAAAAATTTGAAACCTTTTGGATGTTTTAAATATTGGGATATAATTTGATTATTTGAGTCTGTATATAATATGTAAAGTTGTGGAAAATGGTTTTATGATGAATTTACTGTTTCTAATACTAATGATGTAAAAAGAGTTCCGAATATAAACAAGGAATGACAGAGCTACCATTTTTAAGGTACTGATGAATCTTCGAAACCCAAATTATGAAAATGGAGAACAGCCTAGTTTCAGAAATCATCTGGGGCTAATTCAAGTTCCTTTAAGAGTTAAAGATATTTCAGAATTGGTAAGTGTATTTTGTTCTTATAAGAGGTTTCTGTAAGAATTATTTTGCCTTGGTAATGAAAAAGTTTCTAAAGAACAAGGAAAAATATAATTCTTGCCATAATAAATTTCTCCTTTTGAAAGTGAAAATCAATCTAAGCGTAGTTAAAATACAGAGCATACAAAAGTTTTATGAAAAGACCTTTTTAATGAAAAATAAAAGATAAATAGTAAATTATTTCCCAGAAGGAAAGTTTTGATTTTATGCCACTCAGGTTTAATTTGTGCCAAAAATACACTTCTGTACACATAATTATTTTTCTTCTGTGCAAGAAACTTGAAATACCAAGTTTATCTTAATTCTGAAGTTTAATTCGATGTTGTACAAGATTGGTAACCTGACAAAGAGTTAACTTCTGATTTTCTTCTCAAGGTGGTTTTAAGTCCCGTTATTGTCAGGTTGTAAATGAAAGGAGATATTCGAGTACTACTCTGTTATAATGAGAAAATAAGAGAGTTCTTAATGCTTTAGTGATGAGGCTCTTGGGGATTTTATACTTGCAGAAAAACTTTCACCTTGGTTGGAAAAGAGCTGGGAATCAGAGATCCTTAACCTGATCTTTCATTCACCACTTTACTGCATCCAGATATAGGTCACAGCTGACACACAAGCTGGGGCCTGTACCTAAAACTAGAGTAAGAATTGCTGCGAGATTCTTCTCTTTTAAAACCTGAGCCCATGTTTCACATGCATTTTATATGCATTTAAAAAACTTAATTTGGTTTAGGAAATATTCTCATTAAGCCTTTCAGAAGAAATCTCTAGTGATGTAGAGAATTAAACATTGTTAATAACTTTTCTATGATTTTGTTTCTTTTCAGAAAGAAGACTTTAGTGAACTAGGCTTAAATACAGGACAGCTGGGGATTGATGATTCAGCACAAGTGCCTCCTGGTAAGCTAATGTGGTGCTTCAGTGATTTAAATAGAACACTAATGAGTAGAATACTTTGCAATTACCAAGTAATTTGTATATTTTTCCCATTATAAACCATAAATATTGGTTCTGTAACTATGATTATAATGATTTTCTTAGTTAAATACATCTAATAATAGAAAACATTGCATATATGTAGAATCAGATTTGGAAAAGATTTAAAATCATCACCGTAAGTTGAGATATTTTAATTTCAGTATGTTGGAACACTTTAGGATCGAGAACCACATTGTTTGTTTCCAAAAATATCAGATATCAATATCAGATATCAGATATCAGAAAATATCACTGAATGTTAAGCCAACTAACAGATAGGCAAATATATACAGTAATCCTTCAGTTCTTCATGGCTCAAATTTTGCAGCTTCAATTCTTTGTGGGCTTTTTTCCTGCAAAGACATCTTTGTCTTCCCTCAATTTGTCTTTCCGCGGGTTTTTCCTTGTCACATGAGCACGGGACAGCAGTGCATGTGCAGTGAGTGCCTTTGCTGTGCCAGGGGGTGGGACCAGCCCACACTGGGGAGCGGGAAGGTGGCACCTCTCGCTCACCTGGAGACTGCCCAGTGTTCCCTCCCTTAATGAGTGTTGGAAAGGTTAAATGGTGGGGAAGCTTTATAACATGGTGTCAGTGGTTTATTACAGCTGCTTGCCCCGGGGCGGTGGAGGGATGAGGTCTTGGTAGAGTGCTGCACCGGGCTGGGGCAGTGATGCAGCACCACTTGTGCCCGGTGCAGCCCTGGGCTGGGCCCGGGAAGGCGTGACTGCCACGCCAGGGGAGGGCACAGGCAGACAGGACCCT
>WEKX01029562.1:0-13872 GCA_013390025.1 Pitta sordida | reverse complement strand
AAGGCAAGGCTGCTCCAGTGTGTCAGAAATGAAAGATGTTCTCACTGCATGGATTCTTAAAGCTTTAAGGAACTGCACTAAAACTCACATGTATCAAAGATGTTGTGAAAGAAGGAAATAGAATATATTGCATTAAGCCCTTTGGAAGTAATAGTCAGTTTCAGGGTATGATTGAGTATCATCTGTTCCATTAAACTGCTGCAGTGACAGTTTGAAAAAGAAAGAAAATCTTAGGCCTACCTATCATTGATCTATAAAATATATTTTAAGCTATTAAATGAAATATTTTACAGTAATTTTTTCTGTTTGTAACTCTTTAAAATTTTCTCAGAAAACAGTATTACAAATATTCAAAGATCTCTTAAGATCTGCACATTCTTACTTTTCACAGAATCACAGAATCACAGAAAATTATGAGTTGGAAGGGACCCACAAGGATCATCTAGTCCAACTCACCATCTAATACCCGTACAGCGACCAAGAGCACATCCCAGAGTATAATAACAACCTAGATGCCTCAGAGTCTAGCAGGCCACTCTGAGCCGGAGGGGGCCCAGGGTTTTGCAGCACTTAGTAATATTTTTCCCTGTGCAGTACATGTTAAGGCTAATAGTATTTGTTCTCCTTCTTCCTCAGGTAACCTCTTCTCAGCTGCTTAATCCTGTATGAGAACATTTCAACCATGTTAGCTTTCTTTTCTACTTCTGAAAGATTGTTTTACCATCTGTAGATGTGTCATCATTCAGCACATTATGTACCTAAACTAGGCACTGGGTTGTAAAGTCCTTGAAACAGACACAACCTTTGCTTACATGCAGCACCAGCTACAGGTAGTCAACGTGCAACTGGTGCATAGAAAATGCAAATAGGTCTTTAAATACGCTGATAATTTTGAAGCATTCAAACACACAATCAGTAGACTTCACAAAGAGGAAAGGTGAGCATCATAATTAAAATGTATCAGTCTGAATACGACTAGTGCTAATACTGATGGCAATGATACTTGCTGGAGTTTTGACCATTTCTGTGTTTATTCTGCAATATGAGGAGGGATTTTTGTCATAAAACTAATCTCCAAGGATTTGAGTTTTCTGAAGGCTCAGAACCAAATTTCAGATCTTGTCAGAGACCAGAGCTTAAACAATTTTTTTTATCCCCTTTGGTGAACCATATATAATTCCAGTGTATTATTAGGTTTACATTTCTTGTCTAAAGATAGGATAGACACCCATGTTGTCAGGCTTCTTACCTGTAAGTGGTTTATTCTACATTGTAGTGATTCTGCTTCAATCTAAAATCCAAAGAGCTAAAGACACAAAGCATCCACTTTTTATGCCAGGAGTGGTCTCTAACTTTTACTTTAAAAGTCTGTGAAGACTGAGAAAGCAAAAGAATATACTTTTGCAGCATGTATCAATCTTCTGGTAGTCTTTGATCTCTTTAAGGATATTCATGGTCTAAATGACTTTCACACTTTTATAGAAATACAACTGAAACCTGGATTGGAAATAATTGACATCAAAGGGAAAACATTAAAAGTGGTAATCTCTATCCACTCTTTACTTTTTTTCCCACTGATGACATTAAAGGTAAACTCATGCTTCTTTTTTCATGAAAACTAGTGATTTTGCCAAAGAAAAGATGTTATATTATAAAGGCAGACACGTACACACCCTTCACAAGGAAGACACCTAACACCTTAGTACAAAGACATATGTGATAAAAAACCCCAAACCAGCCCAAACCCAAAAATCTTTAAATCACATAGTGCTCAAGAAGGCTTCAGAAAGTCTACAAATAATATGTTTTTATCTCTTATAAATTTGTGTTTTTCAAAACTAGCAGAGACTTCGTGATAGCATTGTTTCTCTTTCCACACTGGAGGTGAACTCTCAATTGATACAGTCAGTACAGGGTAAAATGTGGGGGATGACTAACAGAATAGGGTATGGTGGAATTTATTTATGTGCACTCTGCTAATCTTCATGGACTAGATCACGTCCACATGTGCAAAGAAAAAACCCCAAACACTGATGGACAAAGTTCATCAGAATAATATAGAATATAGCTCCTTGTAAGATATTAAGTTCTTTGTAGACACTAAATGAGGCAGATTGTAATAAATTCCCTGCTTAAAACCAAGTTATGAACATGTCAGGGAGCATAAGGGGTCTCAGAGTCCCTGTGGATTATTGGGATTGAGGGGCACCCTCATGGTATTGGAGGTTTCCTGGCATTTCTGTCAACTCTGTTGTTGAAAATTCTCCCTAATAGGCTCATAATAAAACCACTGTCTAGAAAGGAATTATGAAACACCATTTACATACATCAGTGGCATGTCAAATTTCTTTCAAAATGAATAGTGATATCATCAGTGTTCACCTCCAAAGAGATTTTCATCATAGGTATGCCAGAGGATGCGAAGGTGCAGGGCAACTTTGGACGGCACTGGCCGGCACTGCGGTGATTCACCAACAAGTGGCTACTTCGGGCTTTAGGGCCCGCTCTGAAAGTGCCCAGGGATCCACGTGACTTCAGCACAGCACCCCGAGCCGGCACCACGCAGGGAGAGTCCCGTCGGCAGCTTCGGACGGCACGGGCTGACACTGCAGCGATTCACTGACAAGCAGCTACTTCGGGCTTTAGGGGCCGCTCCAAAAGTGCCCAGGGGACCACGTGCTCCCCACCCGTGGTTACTTCAACCATTGCCTCTCCTGTGAGCATGGTGAACCTGAGCACGGCGAACAGGAGCAAGGCAAGCAAGGTTGTTAACTGCGGAGGGCTTGGGCAACTGCAGGGGGCTTGGGCAACTGCAGCTCCGATCTTGATAGTTAATAAATAAATCCTTTATATTCTTTACTTGTAGTTTGCCTTGCTTTTGCCTGTGACCAGTTTCATTTTCCAGTTTTTTCCTCCAGGAGAATGTGTGGGTGAATCTCTGACATCCAGGCAGGGTCAAACCACATGTCTCAGCTTAGCATGATATAATATGATATGTATGTTAAATACATTTTACTTTTTTTTTTTTATTTCATATTGTTGTTTTAAAACAGCACTGTCTGTAGCATTTTTTTCCCCCCTTGATAAAATGGTAAAGTCTCGGAAGGAATTTGAAGCATTCGCCCTGGAATGGAGAGGAATTCCGGGGGCGGCAGCAGTAGCAGCTCAGGAGATTGGGGTGTCTTTGGCTTCTTCTTCTGTTTTGTTTTTTTCCTTCACATTTTTTTTTTCCCTTGGAGCTCCGAGGAACTGTGTTTGTTTTTGAGCTGTTTTTATCTTCTTGAACTGAAAAGCAGGAGATCTCGACTGACTGAATTGGTGGATTGTCGGCTTCCTCCCTGCCCCCCGCCCTCCCCCTTTCCCGCTGGAAGGGGGTGAGAGACTGGGAAAGACTGAGCAGATATCGGACTACATTGGACTACTGCTGACATTTGGCAACACCAGGGTTTTTTTGGGTTTTTTTCTTCCTTTCTGTTCCTTGACTCACTGGAAGAGGATTAAGTTTTTTGTTCTAATCTGTGTAGCTCAGTTAATAAATAATTTTTTCCCACTTCCCTTTGAGGAGAAGGATCAATTTGGTTGGAATTGGTAGGAAGGGAGAAAATCTCACTCTGAACCACAACACCACGACAGGTTGTTATGTCCAAAGTGAAGAACCCGGCACTTAGGCTTGTTAAATCTCATATTATTGGGGTCTGTCCATTTCTCTAGTCTATCAAGGTCCCTCTGAAGGGCCCTCCTACCTTCTGGCAGTTCAACATTTGCCCCAAACTTGGTATCATCTGCAAACTTGCTGATGATGGACGCAATTCCCTCATCCATATCATCAATAAAGGTGGTTAACAGTGTCGGGCCTAACACTGATCCCTGCGGGACTTCACTGGCTTCCAGCTGGATGTGGCACCATTCACCAACACTCTCTGAGCTCATCCATCCGACCAGTTCCTCACCCAACATAAAATGCTTCTATCCAGTCCAAGCACTAAGAGTTTCCCCTGAAGCTTACCATGGGAAACCGTGTCAAAGGCTTTGCTAAGGTCCTGGTACACATCCATGGTCTTTTTTTTGTCAACCAGGCGAGTCACTTGATCATAAAAGAAGATCAGGTTGGTCAGGCAAGACCTTCCTCTCCGAAATCCATGCTCTCTAGTTCTAATATCATGATCATTTTGCAGGTGCTGCATAATAGCACAGAGGACTGTCTTTTCCATGACTTTGCCCGGGACTGAGTTCAGGCTGACAGGTCTGTAATTACTCAGATCATCTTTCCTGCCCTTCTTGTGGATGGGTGTCACATTAGCCGATTTCCAGTCCTGTGATTTTAGGGAGATAGAGAACTGCTACCATCTCCGGCCAGCACTAAGACATAAGGGCCGTGCCATCACCTGTTGGTATGCCATAGTGGCGCTGCTACAAAGCAGGGGATGGTGGGGTATGGTTGCCACCACCTGTGACAACCCCAGGGTGGTGGCAGACAGGAGGTTTAATCCCCTGGTGGGTGGGAGCTGAGCCACTGATTTGGCACCACGCCTCAACTCTGCCTGCACTGCCAGGACATCAGGAACATAGTCTGGTGTGTGCCGATGCCAGCGGTGTGGGCTCCTGATTGTCAGAGTCTGACCCTGGTGGCAGCAGAATCCTTCCTTGCTGCCCAAAATAAGAAGTTTCTTCCAGGCAGCAGGAGAGTATGTACATGTACTGTGGGTTTTTTTGTATGTAGATGTTTATGGCCATGTCAGAAACACAGAAACTGTCAATACTGGACAAGCCGGGGGCGTTCCTTCTAGGATATGTAGGGTGGAGGAAGTGTGGAGGGAGGGTAGGAGAGGGGAGGGTAGGAGAGGGGAGAAAGCTGTGGTCTGGGGCAACAGGCACAGGGACGTGCGGAGCTGTGGGTGGTCCTGGCGTGGGATGCATCTGTCCTCTGATGCTGTGCCAGCCCCTCCAACTCGTCCGCCCCTGCCCTGTGCATCTCTGAGGAGTGGCAGAAGAAGCAGATCACAGAGTGCCACCAGCTCTTTTGCCCTGTGCAGTTGCCATTGCCCCACGCTCCTGTGAATAGTGCCGGCAGGAGGCAGGGATGTGGACCCCGGCTGTTGCTCGCCAGGGATGGGGCAGGCGGTGAGCCGGGGAGAAGCAGCAATGGTCAGCTTCCCCTGTCCTGCAGTGTTGGTCTGCCTGCATGCAGATGCCAGCCTACGGAGGGCCTGCTTCCACAAGCCCAGCCATGCTGAGAGGCAGGGGAGGAGAAGGACATCAATCAAAAAGGCCAAAAGAAAACCACTTCACCCAGTGGGAAAAGCAACATCGTGCTTCTAAGAGCCAAAACCCTTTTGTGGATTGATGATGCCCGGTGGTGGTGCTATTGGATATGTAAATTAGTTGTGAGCTGGGCAGCGAGGAGTTCCCATGTTTACTGTGCCCAGGACAGGCTGTCCTTTGTGGGGACAGATGGACAGGCAGGCACGAGAACCCAGATAGGTTCCAGTTCCAACACCACTTGCACAGCCAAAGCTAGGGTCCCTGGGACAGGCTGCTTGCTTCATCTCTGCCATGGTTGCGGCATCCCTGGTGCCTGCTTATCCACTTGGGTTGAGGGGGGGATTTAAAAAAGCCTATAACATGATGGGCTATCCTGAAACCCTTGATACTGCCATGCAGCTAGTCTGCTCCTGTTGCAGTGGGTTGCTCCAAAGGGGAAACCCCTCCCGTGCCAAGCCGTTTTGCCTTCTGCACTGCCTTCTGCTATTATGGGTTAAAGGGAGGTCAGAGCCGCCAGCACTGCCAGGAACATAGCCGTCATGAAGGCGGCTGTAGCCGTTGCATCTGTGCACTTGGCTGAATGTCCCTGTCATGGGGAAAGCCTCTTTTGTTCCATTGTAAAACTTTTATCCTTTTTTTACTGTAACAGACAATAGGTTTCTCTTCTTATCTCCCTTTCCCTCCCCTTAAAGGAATGTGGCCAGGGGAAGGGCTTTCTTCTTCTCACCTGACAAACAATGGAGGATCCCGNTGGAGTCCTGAAGGTGCCCTGGTTTTCCCTTGAACTAGGCATCCCCTCGTGCTTGTTTATTTTCCCACTTGTCTACAGTTGTCATTGTTGCATTGCGGTTTTTTTTATACTGTTATTGTTGTTGTTCAAACATATATATATATTTGTTATATTAATTTTTTTCCTTTCTCACAGTAAAGATCTTATTTCTCTCCATATATATATTATTCAAGTATGTCTAAATTTAATTCATACTTCATCTTAATTGAGCCAGGACATTCCCGTTGTTAGGCAGTGAACTGGGAGTGTACCTCTGCAGCTGCCCTGTCTCTGCACCGTCGCTCAGCTCTGCCTGCTTGCACTGCCACCCCTGCCAGAAAGTTGAAAACTTTGCTTGGGGCTGTTGCAGTTCTGGAAAAAGAAAACCCAAACAAAACACCTGTGCCAAAAAAGCACCAGTGCGTGTGTCACAAGCTTGCTTGCATCACAGCCCTCTCCCAAGTTGCTGTTCCCTTTGAACAGCAGGGACTGTCCCAGCCTGTTTAACTGTTGCTTCCATGGCAGAGCACCAGGGTACCCATGCCTCTGTCACGCCTAGCAGCGACCTCATTCCCCAGGCCTCCTCCAGGGTCCTGTTCTGGAGCGGCGTGCCACTTCTGCTGTGTTTGAACATAAGAAACATACACGAGCAACCAGAAACCCCGATAAAACCCAGTAGACATGGCAGGGAAAGGACAGTGGCAGGACCCTCAGATCCATGGGGAGGGCGGGTACCAGCTTCAAGGCTCCCAGGCATGCCGGCTGCTGCGGGGTTTCTCTGCTTGGAAACACATCTCCCTGCTGGGAGCTGTGATTCCACGGCTGGCAAGTGACAAAAGGCATTTCCTATGCTTTAATGAAGCGCTACAGAGGGAGTCACACACCCAGGACTGCCCTCCAGACCTTATTAGTGGAGGGGGCATGACTACAAGCATGGCCTACTTGAATACTCATGGGTTTGCTGTCTTCACGGATTCCGGAACTCGCGGGAATCTGGGCAGACCCAACGGCCTGCGAGTTCTGGGGTTTGACTGTAATATGCATGGCTTTATTTCCAAGTAATGCCTAACTTTGACTCCTTTAAAAGTAAAGTAGTAGCCCCTGCTAATAGCATTTGATATACTAACTTGTAATTCAGATGCTTCCATTTTTATAAGATACACTTTATCCCGATTCTGCCTTGGCCACTGCAGCCGAAAGCAAGAACAGCCTGCTAAAGATGCCACAAGAGTTAGTTGGCCCAGTCCTCTTGGGAAGGTGTTTTGGAGTAAGCCAGGTTTATTTGATCAGACATTGCATTGATTTTTAATTCATGTATATCTCATCCACTAATTTTTTTTAAAGTAATTGCAATTAAAAGACATATCATAGGTAAAAAATCAGGTGACAGTTGTTAGGAGTGTAGGGCAGCAGAGTCCATTTGCTTCTGATTGCCATCATCATATTACAAAATATTTAAGATTCAGAAGCACCTACAGATTCATATGCTGAGCCATTTCTTTTCACTCATGTAAACAATGTTAGAGCTCTCTTAGTGAGGAGAGATATGGTATTAAGTTCATTGTTACTCTACTGAGATGCTAACAGCAAAGAAGAAAAAGGAACAAAGTTCAGTCCAAGTTTTGAGAGATTTCCAAAGGAAAAAGTTATTATAATTTCTCTTTTCTAAGGGGTCAGTTGTTCAGTGAGACAGTCTCAGAGGGTGACATTGCATTATTATACCAATTTGTCACCTAAATTAAAGCCATTTAGCCTGTTATTTAGTGTGCAGCTACAGAATTGATGTGTTTTATTTTATTTTTAGTGTGCTTTTCTATAGATGAGAAAAAGAAAACTCTATATAGAAGTAAAAATCCCATCAGCTCTCTAAAACTGTTGCTTATGATAGAAACTGTCTTTGGCCAAAGGAACAATAATCTGAACAGATCAAAACGCTCTCTTTTGTTACATATATCTTACTTGTTAGTTAAAAACACAGCAGTACAGAGATATCCCTTTACACAGTCATCTTATTTTCTTTACATCTGTTCTGTTTTTCTGATAAAGTACTAGTCCTAAAAAAGATATAAATGCATTTGTGCATCCACAGGAGCTAGTTCACCTATCATGAACATGGATAGTGTCTTCTTAATTGAGAAATAACTTTATTTCTATTTTATATGTTGATGCCACTGTTATTTTCTATACTGCTATGTATTTTATTTTTCTTGTTATGTTTAAAATGTTTGACCAATCCACCAGAAATAAGAAGCAATATCAACAATATAAATGACCATATGGAGAATATGATTCTTCTTGAAGAAAGACGAGTTTTTTTTAAGTAAAATCATAACAGCTCTACTCCACATTTGAATCTAACTAGAAGTATGTTCAGAATTTCTTGAAATTATTGTCTAATTTTTATCCATTCCTTGCTCTACATTTCAGAGTGCTTATCATCATACTGTGTTAGCCAGAGACAGTATTTCCATCAGAACAATAAAGTGGAGTTCTAGCTGGTCAGTTAGCCAGATCTGTCTATGGTTTTTATGTATGCCATAAGATACACAAATGTACTTGCCTGAAAGATTATCTCCTCCTGGGTTTTCTTATTATTTCTATATCTAGCTTTTATTTTGAGTGCTGCTGACCTTCTAATATACACAGTTCTTCCATATTTTTTGCTCCTTTTTTAGTTTTGTTTCATACTAAAGCATCATTTTTCATATTTTTTGTTTTCTTCAGTCTCTGCTTTTGATTGTTTTTCTAAATTGCATTTTCGTTCTTTACGGTCTCATTAAAATACTTTTTTTTTTTTACAAAAAAAGCACTTTTATATGTCAGAGAATAATAGTACTGACTTACAGCAATGCTCATGCCTGCTTTTACTCAACTCAAAGCAATTGCTGCATGTACACAGTCTTATATTCAAATACTCTGAACAAATAATTTTCTTCCAGTTGGACTGTGATGTCTTATTCTCAAAGCTCAAATTAAAATCCATTTGGCATCTGTGCTGGTTTAAATGTAAACTGGAGGGAGAAATGAACCCAATTTAAGAGAGATTAGAAGTCAGAATTACAATTTACTAGAAAGATTACAATAAATACAATCATACATAGAAAACTGGTTTTAACCCACAACAACAGAGTATAACCCAGCATCCTGGGATAAGAACAGCATGGTGCTCCTGTACTTTGCTCCTGGGTCCCCAGAGTGCAAAGAGAAGGAAACCTGTTGGTCAGGAAGATGGATGCAGGTCTGTCTAAGGAATGACTGCGATCTCCTTGAGGGTGGCAGTCACAGTCCTGTTGAAGTTCTGGTCCTCCTCTGGATGTGAGTGATACTGCCTATTGTGCCAGTGCAGTTGGCATGGTGCATGATGGCCCATAAAAAATTAACCCCTCCAGCTCGATGTGAAGTTGTTAATGCCTCCCTGGAGGGGAGTTATCACAAAAGAATAATTGGTGTGAAAAGAAACACTCCCCTGCCTCCCTGGATTTCTCTCTCTCCTTATCCCTTGTAGCCTGAGGAAGCAGGTGTGCCCTGGGCTGCTTCTAGAAACGTTCCAGTATTAACAGTCCATCAGAAATGACATAGAAGGTATTGAATACACAGTCTTGGTCCCATTTTGTGTATCTAGGACAGCATCCTTAACCTTGCACAAGAGTAAATGGTCAGTACATTTATGACTTTTATCAAAGCACCCACACACAGTTATATGATGGAGTCTTCTTTTCTGTGGGAACAGAAGTAGGCTTATATCAGAGGATGCTAGGCTGCAGGAAGTTATTAAAAACAATAGCATTACACTAGTTTTTAGCAGTGAAATCATATGCTGCAAGCTTGTAGTTGATGGTGGCGTGAACTTGGATTAGTTATGAACTTTAATTGTTCTACACTTTGACAGAATGATCTGATGGCAGGGGAATCCAGAATGGTTACACTGTGATCATAATTCAACATAATCTTATTTTCTGCTGTTGAAACTGACACTGAGGAGAATGAGGACACCTCAGAAATTCAATTGAAATTCAGTCCTAACTGTTTCTTACTTATGTCTATTCAAATATTATTTTGGAGATATTTTCTGAAATTACTTATGACCTATCAGGACTTTACTAAGGTGTTGTGCTTGTGTGTTTAAGAAATCTTTCTAGTGCAGAGTGACAGGAAGTAAAGTCGACCATGACAGAAGAAAAAATCAGCAGGGAACTTATCCTGTCAAGGCACCTCTAACTTTTTATCACAGTGCAAGAGGAAAGCATTGCTTTGTAATGATGACTCGCTGATTTTGTGTTATTCAAGGAAAAAAAGCAGTAAAAACAGTACTCACAGTGATGGGTTTCCCCTTCATCTCTTGGGGGTTTTCATCCATATACAGCATTCATGTCATTTTGCAGGGACCACCATACGTAGAGGGAACTGCTTTATGAGAAAAATCCGTGCTGTTAGAGGAACAAACAGTCTCTTCCTTGGATCCCCGCAGTATTTTTTTCTTTTGTTTTCTTTTTTTGTTGTTATTGGTTGGGTTTTTTTTCTGGGTTTTTTTTTGTCGTTTGGGTTTTTTTGGCATGAAGAAAGTAGGATTTTTACAACTTTCACATTTTTTTGGCAGCTCCTCTTTTATCATGTAGAGGTCAGAAACATGCTTTCTTCAGAAATTTCCTTTTGATTTGAACTAATCTAACAGATCAGAGTTTAAACTGCAAACTTCACTTATAGTTTTTTCATTTATGTGATCAATGTAATTGTATTGTGACACATATAGCATTTCAATATTTAATTTTTAAACAATAAATAAAATCCCAAACTGCATTTAAATAATGCTAAATTTGTGACACAAATTGCCTTAAGGCAAGTTACTCCAAACTCAAGTTGAAAATATATAGTTAGTTGTATTAAATTTAAGGCAAAACAAACCAAAGTCCAAGGACAGAACTGGAAAAAGCCATGGACGGTCCAGGTGTAATAAAAGAAATCTAAGTACATTATAGCTGTTTCATTTTAAGTCTCATTTAATTATTAGATATAGTCACAATGACACACATTTGGAAGAAATAGCTTCTTTAAATCTTTAAGCTGTAAGAAATACAAATCTGTAGGCAACCCAAGAGATTTCTGGAATGTGTGGAGGATAAATTTCTAAGCCAGGCAATATACAATCCTACCAGATATAGGGTATACCAGGTGATATACGAGGCAATACTGGACCTGATAGTCATGAACATAAGTGAGCTAATTGGGGATGTAAAAGTTGGAGGGAGACTGGACTTCGGTGATCATGTGCAGGTGCTGTTTGCAGTCTTGAGGAATATGTGTCAGGTAAGGAGTAAAGTTAGGCCTCATAACTGTGGAAAAGCAAACCTGCAGTAGAGGAATTTTTAGAGAATAGAGGGCACAAAGAAATATTCACTTTGTTACAACATCTTGGGACTTTCCGAGGTAACCATGGTAATCTGACCTTGAATCCAGCTAAAGAAAGAAACCAGCAGAGATAAGCGAGGTGAAGAATGTGGAAACTGCAGCTGGGTGCCCTCAGAGTATGCTCCAATGAAAGAGCGAGATAAAGCTAACGGACGTAGTGCAGAACCAATGTTAGAGTAGTACCATGCGTGTGATAGGCTTGTGTAGTGTGTGTACTAGAACACTGAGGGGATAAAGGGATAGTTTGTTTATAATAAACTGAGCATTCACCATACTTCTGTGAAGACTAATGAATGACTTAGGCCTGGCTCTTCACAACACAAACCTCCAGCTTTTCAAGGAGCTAGTCAATAGCAACCCGTGGGAAACTGCACTTGTGGACAATGGAGCAGGATAGAGCTTGCAGACTATTAAGGACATCTTCTGCAGAGCCCAAGAGGTAGTGAACCCCAGACACAAGAAATCAGGCAAGGAAAACAAGAGGTTGGGACAGCTGAATTGAGATCTACTGGTCAAATTAAAGGGCTGGAGGCATACACACAGACAACGGAAGCAAGGACAGGTACAATAGGAATACCATAGGGATATAATCCTGTTGTGTAGGAATGAGGTGAGGAAGGGCAAGTCAGAGCATTATTTATGTCAGTATCTTAACAAGTGGGCTAAGAACTTTCAAAGGATATGTTTATTTTAAATTAAATATAAGAAAGATTCTATTTTTACACAATTGCAAGAAAAAAATCTAACCTTTATGCTTGTTGTAGTAATGAATTATAATTTGCTTTGCAGGTGTATTACAAAGGCATCTTTCTGTATTGCATATGAATATAAGGAAGTATATACATACTTCTGCCCATGATTCAGTTGCTCACATATTCCCGCCTAGATTATGTCATCTGCTTTGCAGCTGCTGCATTTAAAGAGCACAGATGTTCCCTAATTCCTGTGCAAATCCACCAGGTGCGTGCATGTGTCTAGAATATTGTAGGTTATCTCAAATAAGACTCGTCACCTATGTTTAAGCATTCCCCAAAATTTTGTTCTACAAATGAATACATCCACAACATCCACTTTTAATATTCTATTAATTTTAATTTTATATCTACTTCTCAAGCATATAGGGACTTATGCTGTACTAAAAATAATCCTAATTTCTTTAGGCGAGAACTCTGTACAGAACTGTGATGAAAATGGGACATAATTAAAATCTACAAATGAAATTATTCTATTTTTCAAGGGAATAAATTGTAACTACGGTACCTTATGCACTTTTTCTTCCTTTGCCTCCAGAACTGATAAAAAGCAGCAGAAAGTGAAGGCCATGACACTGATTTGGGAGTCTTAAAAATGAGTGCAGTTTTGCAGCTCTGCAAATGATTTCCTTTCTGACCTCCTAATTTTTTTTTTTTATTTTTGGATGTGATGTTTTAGTTGGGGGGTGGTTAATAATTATTTATTTTTGTGTGTGTGTTTGAGAGGAGAAGATTTATACCTTGATAAATATTTGGTCCATCCCTAAACAAAATGGGAAGCTCTACAGAAAAACAGATAATAAGAAGAAAATAAACATTACATATTAATCTCTTCTTTTTCATAATCCTTATGACAAGAATAGGAAATAATTTATTTCATACATTTTTAATATTCCATTTCCAGTTTCAGAACTCTCCAAGTTCTTATTTAAACTATGAGTAATACAGACAGAAACCTGTTTATAATCCTTGCAATCATTAAATTTTATTTTTAAGAGATTAAGACACTTCAGTATTAAAAAGGTTACAGTCTTGGCCGTATCACATCCTAGCTGGCTTTAAACATAGTACAGTAACTCTTGCTAACCTTGGTCCTCAGTGCAGAGGCTGTTAGCATTGCTCACGCTAACCCTGGCTCATCACATCTTATTTGTCTAGCACTCAAAGGTAACTCCCTAATTCTTCCGGTGCCTACCCCACTTTAGGAACTAAGTCTCATCCAAACCTGCTGAAAATCTGAGCTCAAATCTTGGACTAGTATCTAAGACTAAGACTTAAACTTAACTGACCATATCCAGCAGACTTACCTCATGAGTCTCTGTCAGCTAATTATTTTTCCCTAGAACAGACAGGTACAAATCTAATGATAAACCAATGTCCTCTTCAAGACTGAGCCCAAACAGACAAAATAGGCAAAGCTTTTCTTAAATTTATTTTTGATGGTCAATGAAATGGTTTAGTTATGGACTTGGAAATGCTTGGTCAATGGCTGGACTTTATGATCATAAAAGTCTTTTCCAATCTGAATGATTCTATTATAACAATACAAGCCTAGTTTTAAACTTAACCTGAAGCAGTGCCTACTTGTTTTCTTATTTGCAAGCTCTGGAGACATTTGGCCTCTGCGGACTGCTTAAATCAAGCACTGAGATGTTTGAAGGGCCATGGATGTTGTGTACTTGG
>WEKX01029560.1:1942840-2051891 GCA_013390025.1 Pitta sordida | reverse complement strand
TGTGTTTTTCCACCTATAAAAACAACAACCCCCAAACACCTGGTGTTGGGAAACTCTTACACATCATTGACAATTCATGTGTGTTCTCCTTTGAGTGCCCAGAGAAAGACAATACACTTGTATGTATTTGTTACTTCAGAATTATAGCAACCAAGAAATAAAAATATTCATTTAGTAAGTTACATTTTATTTCCAGATAAGTTGGATCGGCTTAGGCAGAAAAACAACAGACTCCAGAACCTAAAGAGGTTGAGGGATTATTTCTTTCAAAGAATTAAAATCCTTTGGGATGCAAATGAATTAAGAGCATGTAAATACTTTACAACAAGAAAGTAATATTTTTGTGGACTGTAATTTATGCTTTGCTAAGTTAGATACTCATGTCACTGAAACTTTTTTTATTCTCCTGTTAGCTGAATAATAAAGCCAAGAGATAAACCTGAGCTGTCCTCTGAGCTCTGTGTGCACAGAGTGGTTTGTATCAGCCAGTTGACAGCTCTCATACTCCATCTCACCTGCTGACTCTACAACTAGTTGATTCTGCCTTGAATTTGTTAAGACAGAGAGAGAAGAGGGATTCAAAGGCTAGGGAACACTTTTTTTTGATTATGCTGCTGCTGCAACTTACCCTCTAAATATCTGATGGAGCCTGCTATTTTAGAGATATGAAATGCCCAAACTGTCTGTAAAATAGGGAATAACCTCCTTTGCAAGTAGCCCCAATCTTTAATTTGTTTATAAAAGTGATTTTCATAGAATATCTGTTAAACCTGACAGCTTGATTGCACTGGGGCCTTGCCCCAGGGCAGCTATTTGGATGCATTGTGGACACAGAATATCAACACAAAATAATTTTGCTGGAATAAAAAGTCTGTCTATCTTGCTGTCCATATTTACCGTCTCAAGTGCACAATTCAACAGTTTTGTAAAATTGAATAGTGTATGCTCCAATTCTCTCTTGGAATGTCGTGATGTTAGGAAACTATTGTGTTTCTGTGCAGAAGGAGATGGATCTTTATTCTGAAGCAAAGCCTTGCCTAGAGCATTATTATTTTTCCTAACCCATATGGTTAATGCACGTTCTTATGTACAAATTACTGTCAGGCCAAACCTCTTCCCAACCAGCTTTTAGCTATCCCTTGCAAACTCTTGCTATGTTAATTAAGCAGTTTTTCTTAACCCCCCCACAAAACAGTAAGCCTGGAAGAAAACAAGTTTAAGAATGCATATTAGCATCTTTAAAATACACAGCAACAAAGCTATATGTTTGTATCAGGAAAATGTGAGAGCTATTCCAAAGCCCAGAATTACAAAGCTGGAGAATCACATTAGTGTATTTGGATTTAAATTGATCTATGAGGCATGGAAACAGAATCAGAGATTGAATGGTGTGTCAGCAATGCCATTCAGAGAAACTTAAGGATGCCAACAGAGAGGAAAATATATGTAGAGTTCTGCTGGCTGTTCCAGGGTGGTGTGCAGCAAGGAAACAACTTTGTCACCCTGGCAAAATAGTTCAGAACCTCTGCATTGAGTACATCATGACAATGAACATTTTTGCAGCACTACTTCAGATAAACCTGAGTTCTAAGCAATACTCTTTTTTCTTTTTTGAAATTTACTATCCTCCACTTCAGGCCATGCCTACANGAGCAGGGAGAGTGCACCTGTCTCTTTTAGCTGACATTGGAATAATTAATTTTATGAAAATGACTTCTATTGGAGGTTAATTTATTTTGGCTGACAGTCACATACATTAGTAGACATATCTAATGCTGCAGTCAGTCTGAACTTTATTTAGAATAGTTTATTTATATCTTTGGGTGATTTCATTGCAAAGAGATGGAAGACATTTAGGATCATCAAGCGTGAACTTTTTTCCCCAGTTTAAAAAAACACAAACAAACACCCAGAATTTTGAGTGCATGAGTGTTCAGCTTTCTGANCAGATGTAACCGAGGACATGAAATTGCCTCTCCCAGTCCTGCATTGTTCCATGTGAGTATTTTAGCCTGGACTGACACCAGCTCAGGTCCTTCCATGGTGGTTCTCCTGCAGCATTCCATCACTGCCTCAGCAACACTCTTCTGATGCCTTCACAATACATGTCCGGGTCTTAACACGTTTGGATTTCATTTGGATCTGCTCTGTGCTGTTTGTAATGCTGAAATTCATAACTCTGCACATTGACATTCCTCTCTGCATCGTTGGAGGTCCCTTCCTGCTAAACTACTCTGTTCTCAGAGTGGATTGAACCTTGCAGCATTGGCAGTTAAAATCATAGTCTCCAGGGAACTATAAAAGCTAATTTTTCAAAGATTTGCAGCAAGTAAATTTGGGCATATATTCGGAAGAGTGGCAAAAGCTAAATCCCTGAGGTGAGTAATGGGCACTTGCCACTATGTCAGTTCCATGTTCTAGTCCATGAGGCTTAATGTTCATTCCATCATTGAGTTTCCTCTTCTATTTTTATAGCTAATTGTGCTCTATATAAATTGCTCAGTAATCCTTTATTTTTCTTGCTAGATCCCTTGGCTTGTTNAAGACTCCATATATATGTACATATATCTGAGTTTCTTACAAATGCTACTTTTGTAAGCAAATCAGATGACTTACCTGTTCCGGCCATAATTTGATGTTTACAATTGTTTTACCTGTAAATAACTTACACACAAGTGGCCAACCACAATGGTCTAGTATGTCTATTTGAAATGCCTTAGGTGTGATAGGATGGAATGACTCCATACTTTAGAAAGAGGAGCAAACCTGAGAATATGTAGTGGGTTTCTATACGATTCAAGTCTGAGAAGTTCAGCTATAGAAAATAACCTACATGCCCATTTCAACTGTACTTTTTATACTATGATAATAATTTCCCAGGAGGTAGTTATGCCTCCTGCTTTTTTATGCACAGAGTATAATGGAATTTTTAAGGCTTAGTTTGTCCTTGTGTTCCCACTGACCTCGACTAATCAAGGAAACAAAACCAGTGGATTCTGTATTTAGATAATTAAGTCAATGGTGACTTTCTAAGTTTGTGTGGAAAGCAGGTAGGTGGTGTTTATGGAGACAGAGAATATCCTTATAAACTTATAGATGTGGATAAGTTGCCTATTTTGACCATGTTGTCCAGTTTTCTCATGCACTGAAAATCTCCTGATGGTCTGATGTCCTTCCTGAAGCTCGTGTTGTCATGGGAATTGTGTGGAGTGGAAAACAATGATTCTTCCTACCCCAATATATGACATCTGCTGTATCATTCATTTTCATAACCCTTTCTCGTGGCTGAGGTCCAACTGTTGGATGGAATTTATTAATTTTAGTGACATCAACCTGTTACAGTGTCAATGGTACAAAGTCAGTCTTTGTATGCAGGCTGGATTGAATGATGTTTCCATTGTTCATTCTGAATCCTTTGGAAAGACATTTTCAGTCAAAAATAGTCAGTCAGAAAATGAGAATGAAGAGAAAGAGCTGTATTAAAAAGTGATGTAGTCGTCAGAGACTTAAGGAATTTTGTATACTTAAAGGGAGTACCAGGGGGATTTTAGTACTAACAGGATCATAAGTTCAGAATAACTCCTTAAATTGTGGATGACAAACGTAGGCCTTTCCAGTTAGAACCCTGGAGTTTATACTGAGGGCAACTCACCCTTATGGTCTTGGAGGAACATCGAAAGACAAATGTTTGTTCAATTATCTTGGAGCTACATTATTAAGCAGAGACTGAAGTATGTTTTTTGTGTTCCCCAGGATTTCAGTCCATGACCTCTATTCCTACAAAGCCCAGCAGAATCCATCAGGAGCCTGGCTGACAGCCAGTCTACGTGGAAACAGCTGGCATTAGATTAGGATGTGAGCAGTGGGGATTGACTTGTTTCTGCATTGGCCCAGAAGAAAATAAAAATATTAGTTCACACAAAACCGAAACAGGGCAATGAAGCAGAGAGAGGAGCATTGTCAGAGTTCAAGGAACATCTGGATGACACTCTTTGTCATATGATTTAGTTTTAGGTAGACCTGTGAGGAGCAGGGAGTTGAACTCGATAAGTCTCTTCCAACTTGGGATATTCTGTGATTGCTTTGGACAAAAAGCTCAAAGATCTTTACTGTGTATTGATGAAGCCATGAAAGGCAGCAATTTGTGTCATTGATATGTGCTAGAGGTAGTTTTACCTTATGATTCTGCTTTGAAATAAGATTGAATTCAGGAGAGAAAGATTTTCTCTCCCATGTTTCTGTAAGCTCTGTATGTGTAAGTGCATGTACTGAAGAACACAAGAATTGCAGTAGGAATACTATTTGCAGATAATAATAACTAAACTAATTAGAGAGTCATCGTTGCCTTTTCGTTTTCTAGTCATTCACACCTGTGTGGAGCAAATATGTATATGTATTGAGAGAGAGATTCAGTGGGCTCCAATGGAGTCCTGATATTTTCTACAATAGTGTTTTTCTATTCCTTTCTGCACCCATGGCAGGCAGTGAGAGTGAGGTGTAAGCTGTACATTATCAGATTTATCTTAATTTAGGCACAAATCTATTCTACTTGTGTGGAATACCCAAAATACTTAAATGCAGAAAGTGTGTCCTGACTGTCTTCAGATTTAGGACTGAATGTGAGACCCTGAGCAGATATCCCCACAGAAAATGAAACAGAGATACAATTACAATTTCCAATTACAATTCAGTAGGTCAAATGATGGGTCAGCTGCTCAGTCCCTCAAAGCCAGGCAGGATGAATGGAGCTGTGTAAAGTTTGACTGATGCTTTTCCCTTCAGAGATATTTTATCTGGCAAAAGTCTGTGGTTCCATTGCTCCTGACACAATGGTAGCCACATGGAGTTAACCTGATTTCATTTTTTTTTTCTAGTTATGCTTCAGTTTCTCAGTTGCAACAGTCATAATGCATCTGTTCATCATTCATTCTCCTTCGTTATTAATCTGGTTTATATTCAGGGAAACTTTCTTTAAAGCCCTGGGGATCAGAGTTCTCAGTGTAGTCCCCCTTTCTATAGACTTTGCAGATTCTATCACAAGTGTCCAAGGTCGCTGAGAAAAGGAGGGTGAGAGACACAATGCTAATTCTGCTGACGTTGAAGTGTTATGTTGGAATTGACCTGGAAAAAATTCCCTAAAGAGCAGTAGGGTGTCAGTGTGAACTCCTAAAGAATGAAAACAGTGAAATTATCGAGCTGTGCCAAGTGCCATCTTTTTCATCTTCTCTAATGCAAAAGTCCAAGTAGTGTTGCTCACACAGAAAGAACTTCTAACTCCTGTCACTAAAGGGTCCTCATTAGAGGAATGATTATTATGGTAGTATTCTAACAAGCCTAATGCTCACTAAAAAAGCACAAAATGTTCAGACTCTGCAATAAGTATTTCACACTCTGAAAGGCCTTCCCCACCCTCCATCGTTATCCTGTGGTGCCAGTTGGCAATGCCAGGATGTGTTTGGAAGGAGGCTGATGTTACACACATGGTACAGCACATCACACTTGGTGAACTTCGACTGACTGAGGACTTCTTGTGGGGAAAAAATCCACAGCAGTGCAAAATAATGTTCTTCTTCTTTCAGCCCCCTCCCTCTTATCACCGTTTGTCTTCTTTTCCTTGTTGACCTAATTCTTTTCCACTGGTTTCCTTTAGGCTTTCCCTGAGCTTGTGGGCACATGGGTTTCCAACTGTAATTTTATACCAAATATGAAAATTAAGTATGTCACATGGAAACTCTGCTTCATGAAGAAGGTGCTGCCTTGCATTACAAGGCTTGCTAGAATTCTGACACCCTTTTCTCCCAGTACAAGGTACAAGAACTTGCAGGAGCAAGAAGGGAAAGGTGACCTTTGATCCAAGCTGGTTTTTGTCTAGCTTCTGTTAGGTCTTGGCCTTTAAGTCTAACACAAGTCCAGCTGCCTTTCCCTCCTTCAGGAAGCTCGTCTCAGCCTGGTGAACTGCATCAGCAACTCTGCCCGGAAAGAATCTATTCCCTTTGGATTAACATTTATGTGGACACTGCCTTATAGTCCTTGTACAGGTACAATAATACAGATTTTACGTCTGAGTCCCATTCTGTGTTCCCAAAGAAGGTGCAATGCTGGCATCATAAAAGCTGGAGCAATTTCTACATGGCAGCAGGAGCCTGTGATTGAATTACAGGGTTACTATTTAGCCATGAAACTCTATATTGTTATTGGCCATGTGTGCTAAGAGAATATCAGTAGTTAGCCCCCAGGGGCTATAATATATAATTCACTTTGCAGGTGGAAAAAGTTTATAGTTCAAGAAACTATGTGTGTGTGAAATCATATTTGTGGCGTTGTGTCGGGAGGAGGGAGAGAGACAGAACGAAGGAATTTTTTAGTTTAATGGGAAAATCCGTAGATTGTATGAACAAGAGGTAGAATGCTCCTCTTTTTTCTTTTGTGTTTATACAGTGCACTGTTGTCTGTGTAATTCTGGAGCTGTCATAGCATTGTGCACTTTTGCAGAATAGTCCTTCATCTGTAGGAAGGCAGTTTCATGCTTGAAAAGATGCAAAAAGGCTTCCTATAAATTTTTCACTCGGCGTTATTAAAATATACATGGAGCTCAAAAAATATACTGTGCACTAAAAAACATGTGATGAGTGTCATATAAAAAGTTTTGTGTGGTGATGGCATTATTACATTGTAGGTAACAACTTAGTGAATGTGAATTAAGTGTGTTGCACACAACTGTGATGTTTAATAATAGAAACAAAATCGAATTATAAATTAAATTAACACCATTGATTCTATTGCACATTCATTTAAATCAAATATAATTACTGTGCTGCTACTTGGCTTTCACAGTGATTTGGGCTTTCACAGTGAATATTGCAAAAACTCTTCTACATTTTTAAGATGATAAGAATTGCCAGATCAAACTGATTGGTTGTTTAAGTCTGATTCTGTCAGACATTTGCAAGTACAAAACATTGGTGACAGGCAGAAAAAAAAACACCACAAGGGGTTTGTATCTCTGATAATTAACTTTATTCTATCCAAGTAATTATGGCTGTTTGTGAATGTCTGATCATTTTCTTGAATGCTACTGAAATTTTGGACTGAGATTTGTTGTAGCAGAGTTCGTGCAGCAGATGATTCACTGTAGCAATGATTTCCATGTGTTGTCAGGACAAGTCAAAATGAGACTAATGAGAGATTCACAACATTTTATCAGGGAAGTTATTTTTTAAAAATTCAAGGATTTGGGGGTATTTTATGTGTTTATTTACCCAGATAGAACACACATGCAAAGGTAGCACTTTTAAGGCAGTTAGATAAGCATTTGACTTATTTATGTGAGCAGAACACTTCATCATGGGGAAGAATCAACAAGTTGTTTGTGAAAAGATAAACAGTTTCCACTAAATTGTAGTGGCCTATTCCCCAACTGAAATTCTATTATGTGATTAAAACATGCGTATGTGTGTGCCTTGCAGAAGCCACAGTTTTTAAATAAGGCAGAAGGTTCGCTGATACACTGAAAAGGCAAGGGTTATAATGTCATTTCCAAGAGTAAATTATTCATGAGGATCAATTAGGCAATGTTTGTACCGTTCTTTGGAAATGCAAAGCTTCATGGAAGTACCAAGTTACAGTATTAGGCCGTGAATTTTAGTTTTCTCAGATCTATAGATCTGTATTCCTTTCTTTGTACAAAGTGATTTTCTATTACATCCCTCATTTTTCTGTTTTTACAAATAAATAGGCAGTGTTTGCTGTAATCTCTACAAGGCAACAGTGACAAGAAATAGTAATACTTAAGTTGTTTTTTGCTGTCTGTTATAAACAGCCAAACCTCCATTTTCTGTGTGTTGCTGAGCTGCTGCTCTTCCTCAGGAGCTGACGTTTCCCCCATGTGAGTTGGCAGTGAATGGTCAGGTCGAGATAACTGTGTGTTTGTTGTAGGAATTGCAACACTGCGTTAAGGCCATGGAATGCTTTTAATGCAGTATAGTAGTTTGCTGGCACTGGCTTGCATTATGTGTTACACATTTCAAAGTGGAGACAAAAGCAAAACAGTGTATGAATTTTATGCTGTGGATTAGGCTGCACAAATACACTTTTTGTTCTTTTTCCTGTGTGTTGTCTTTTGCTCGTGGTGGTTGTGGAGGAGCTCAGCATCAACCACAAAGACATGGCTGAGCATCATCCCCTAAGCCCGATGAACTGCAGTCGTTGTCCTGAGGAACTATGATGGTCATAAACCCCACTGATATAACACCTACATGCAGCAACTCAGTGGGAATGTCACAAGAGTATGACCTGGGCAACAAATTTGTTGACAGAAATGTTAGAAACTAATCCAATTTCCCTCACTTAAGAAGATCACAGCTTTAGCCTGTTGTTGTCCCAGATCACCCATGTGCTTCTGAAATGACAGCAGATGGCTCCTTGTGTTTGCACAGCTGCCACCCCCAGTGCTGACAACAATGCTGCTCTTGGCTTTTGTGGTACCTTCTGGGTGACACTCTTGGAAAGGTGTGTGGGTTGCTCTGGGGTTTTTGTGCTGTCCTGGGGAACATCTCCTGGGGACATAATTTACCCAACATTCCCAGCAGGTTTTTGTGTCCTTTTTTGTGTGTCCTTCCCTTTTGTGTCACTCTACTGAGGCACCCAGGCATCTCCAGCTCCAACTCTGCTTGGTACTTTGTGCTTCTTGTTGTCTGGCTGCTTTTTTCTTTATCCACAATCTTCTGATTGCTTTTTTGCAATGTTTTGATCATACCCTCTTTAGAGACCTCAGCATACACGAGATGCTAGAGAGGTCAGCAACAGTGAATGGGCTTATAATTGAAATTGGTGATTTAATTGTGTCACTTTACTGCATGTAATATGTAGGGCTGGTTTCTTATTTGCCACTGCAAAACAGACAATGCATGTTGGTAGATCCTTAGAAGTTTTGGGTTTAATGTTGTATGGGAGGGGTTTCATTTAAAAAATCTGTGTGAACTTTTGCATTCCCCGCTATATAGAAATCCTGCATGAATGCAGAGTTATAGCTCAACATACATGTATATCTGTGAAGACACCCTATATGTGCCATATGTAATGCAGGCCTATTTGTAGGTATTGCTGGGAGTGCATGGCTCTGTGCGTGTGTAGGATCTGAATCTCCCTTTTCACTGGGGAAAGGACAACTGTGTCCAACACTGTTATCAGTGAGCAGTGATAGAACTGTGAGATAGAACAGACAACAGCAGAACAAAACAAAGTACGTCTGAGACCTGTTGCTGGATGGTCACCTGCCTTCATGAGGAGAAGGAGGGGAATTTGGCACCAGGTAGAGAGGTCAGTGCAGTGAATGGAGTGAATGTGCCTTTGATTTGTTGTTGCACAGCTGCAATGGAATAGAATGGATTAGAACAGGATGGAGTGGAAGAGGAGTGGGAGCCCCTGGCCAGTGAAGGAATCCAATCCCATCTCCAGTGGGGTGGAGCCTGTACTTGGTCCTTCCCACATTCCTGGCAGGAGGTGTTGGGTGTTGGAAGGCATTTCTCTGTGCCTGCTTTTTCCTTTGGTCCTTATTGTTTCATATGATATAAAGACATCCTATAGACTTTGCCTTGGTAGTGGGAAGAATATTAATAGGAAAGGGAAGATAAATAGATGCGTTAATATTGATTAATAGACATAGTCTGCAACTGAAAACTTTGGCATAGGTTTGGTTTGGAATTTGGTAGAATTTCCTTTGATCTCTAATACTGTTTAATTATGATGTGATTTCCTTACTTCGTCTTGGCGCTGATTGGATCATTTTCATATATTTATTAGCCTTTAATGTTTTCCTCTTCTCTCTCTTTGCACAAAAGAGAAAGTAACTCTATTTGCTCTGCGATTCCCACACTACTCGTCAATTTGAGCATCATTTCAAATATTTAAATATTACCTGTTCTAGTGGAGGATTGAATGTTCAGGGGAAACTCCAGTGTTGGGATTAAGAGCAAATAAAAGCCTCCAAGCAGGCTTTTATGGCACTCTATAGATGAAAACATGTGGGGAGAATGAGTTTTATCATCTACTTTTCTTTTTTTTTTCCTTTTTGTTCCTCTTATTTCCTACTTCTCCGTTGACTACGTTTTCTCTCCAGTGAGCAGGGTGCTGGAGTCTTGTTTTGCAGAAGTCCAGCTCCAATTTCACTCAGCACTGTAAGCTGAGCATCCCCAGAGTTGCTAATTGGACCCTTTCAAAACAGGCATGTTTTTTTCCCAGTATAAAGCAATCCTGCTCATCTCAATGTACAGAGAGCCTTTAAAAAAGAAGCCAAACCCTTTTCAGTCACAAGAGCAGTTTCATTTTGTTTATTTAATAGGGTTAAGATGAATGCACCATTATTCAAAAAAATTGTGGACTAGAGCTGTAAACCAGCTGTTCTGATAAATGAAAATGCTCTGGACAGAGCAAATATGCAACAAAAGCCAGGGCCTACCTTTTGCTGGAACATTGCTGGAAGGTTGCCTGGCTGTTATTTCACTCCTTTTCACTGGCTCTAAGCCTCTTACATGTACTTATATTTTGTTTCAGCATTTACTATCTTTAAATAAATATATATAAATAATGAGAAACAGGCTATGTACAAACATAATACAGTGGAGATGACTTGGCTACCAAGCTAAAAGTGAATTTTGCTTCATTAAAGTTGCACATCACTTAGTGTAGCGAGAGCATCCATTGATAAAAGGAAGGTGTGACACAGGAAAACAAAAATAGAACAAAGATTAGATTAGGGCAAAAGAACTCCAGCTGACAGAATTCCAATTGCCAATATATAAAAGAGAATGGCACATGCATTCTTTTGAGAGCATGTGCTGTAAGTCCTATTAAAGAAGGAGTGGGGTTACGGCTTTTAAATATTCCCGATGTCCTGGAGAAGATCCTGGAAATAGATGTGTAACACTTTTCATCCAGAGATCTCCAAGCACTATGCAGAAGGATGACTTAGAGTAGTATTAATATTTACTCTCTCAGCTGGGAAGGATTCTGTGATGCTTTAGTCATCAAGAACATCCTGCATCTATATTTAGGCATGCAAAGGCGTGATTTTTAAAATTGCTGAATGCCTGGTATTTTTCAGGCAGGAGTGATTTAGGAGTACAAATACTTAATTTTAATAGTCTTGGACAATGCTTTATGAAGTCATATATTACAGGATTATCAGCAGTAAATTAGCAGTTCAGGTTACACTGAGACTTTCATACCAAATAGAACTTGCACTTTAATTTCTGAATTTAGTCTCCAAAATGATTCTGTTCAAATGAAAATTGAGTTTCCTGGAGCATATTATTAATACAACTTTTTCAAACTTTTACAGAATAAGCATTTATTTAAAACACTCAATATATGGAATATTGTCCTTCTTTTCTATTTCCTGAGCTCTAATGCTAACAGTCCCAACTGCAGTTATCCATGTCTTTGCCATATCTAGAATTGATTGTAGATTTTCATCTGCATTGGAGCAATTGGATCACTTGGAAATCTCAGCTAATGTGGAATCCTTCCGTCATGCTGCTTGGTAAAGCAAATTATCTGTGTTCTTTTTAGATCTAATTGGCTTCTAGTTTGTTTCTGGGTACAGTTAATCTATAAAATGGCTGGAATGGTGTTAATCCAGCAAAGCCTCAAAGACCATCTCCCTCTAAGTCTTATCTCTGCATTTGAAATAATCTTAGAAGCAAAAAGGTGTTTGTCAGGAATCAGAGACCAGAGCATTTTCCATTGAGAAGCAATTAATTTATTTCCTTGGTCCATCAGAGCTCAAGTCCATTAAACCTCATTCCATCCAGTCAAACTCTGCACTTTTCCCAGAGGCTGGTTAAGGACAGCGCAGTGGATTCCCTGGATTTGATTGAGTGACGTGAGAAGCCCCGTTTTCAATTTGTATATGAGACACGCACTTCCAAACTATTGCAGATTACCAACAAGTTAATTGGTAAATCCAAGAAGAAAGCAGCAAAACCTTGCTTGTCAAATTAAGAACTGAAATCCATTAAGTTGTTATGGAAATTCATACCAGCCTTCTAATTCCATGGCAATAATTGCCAGCAAGTTTTCCGTGGTGCAGGGGAGATTGCAGGGCCCTACCTGGGGTGAGCAGTTCAACAAAGCCTGAGAGAGAAACACGAATCACATAATGAACGTGGAAAGCAGTTCAAGTCAAACACGATGAGTTTGTTCATTTATTTTTTTTTCCTTTAATCATTTTACAACTCTGTTCCCTGGCATTAAGGCAGTTTGGCAGAAATTGCCATACTGGAGGGGAAATGGGAAGCAGTAATCTACAGGATTCTAGATGACAGTCCTGGGCAGGGAAAAGCACACAAATGCTAATTACATGGGGAGCAGGCACAACTGCTGATCAGGATTAATGGAGCCTCATTTGTGAACAAATGAACATTGGTGTGCCTGGAACTGTGCACACATGGCTGCTCCCAGGGTCATGGGATTTCTGGAATCACAGATCTGTGCTTTTCATCACACCCAGTCTCCCTTCCAGGACTGTATGGACTTCTGCCCCATGTCCAGGGTTCTTCGTCTCTGTTTGGCCTCAGGTTTTCTCTCTAGAACTGTCGATTCTAGTGTTGTGATGCCTTATTATACTTCCAGAATGCTTGAGAAACAGCAAGTGACAGATTTGCAGCAAAAATTATGACACACATGGAAAAAAAGGGCAACAGTAACTACAAACATGTGAGAGAGAAACAAAACCAACCACCCCCTCCCCCCCACAACCCAACCCCACCCTCTTACTCCTGTCTGGGAGGAGTTGGTTCAATTCTTCTTTTGTTGTCTTCTCATAAAGTGATCTAATGAAACCTATAACCTGCAATAAAACCTTTTCCACAGGAAAAAGTTCATGAAGAGGAGTTTATTTGGATTTTTTTAACTCCATCATTGTTTAATGATAAACCAGTGCAGTGTGGTATCCTACACCCAAGTTTTAATCTTTTGTGAGGTAAATTACTCAGCAGGCCCCGGGAGTGACTGTTCAGTCCATGGCAAATCAGGTTGTAGCACCTGACACTGGACACCTGAAGTTGTGACCATGTGCCTCCTCCTGCTGAGTCAGGAGATGATTTACATCGACACCCCTGACCTGGCAAAGAACTCTCCAGTCCAGATTTCTCTAATTTATTCTAAATTTTCCTAGTTAAACTGGTCAAGGCAATCAAACATGATTTGTCACTGTGAATGCTGATGAAACATTTGTAGTTATTCCACATTTCCTGACTTGATGGCAGTTTCTGGTAAAGCATGAATTAACCCAGCACGTCAGCACTGATAGTAATGGGAGTTTGTCAGCTTTAAAATGTGCAAATCTTCCTTTTCTCAACTCTTTTAACGGATAGACTTTCATGACATTATTTGTTCTCCACTAACTGAAACATTGCCACATTTATTTTCAAAATGTGCAAAGTGGAAATTGCTGTCAGCCTTAAAATTTATAATATAAAACTCTGCCTCCAGCAAATTTTTGTAGTTAAATTAAGCAGGACTTATAACTTTAACACCAATAGACTTTTTATTACAGCCACACCAACGTGAGAATCTCAAGTTCTTTTGAGGTTCTGCTGCAGTTGGAAGACTTGCTTCTGTCCAGTTTAGTTTTTAACAGATGAGCAAGTAGACAGCAAAGGATGCTGGTAATTGTAATCTGGAGCTTCTGTGCCTTGGCTGTGCCCACAGCTCTCCATCTCCCCACCAAGAGCTCTCTATTTGAAAAAGGTCTGAAACCCATCTCACAGTGCTTTCAAACATTTACACTTCCCACGAAAATTAAGAGATGGCAAACATAGACTCTTTCTTTTTGAATTAATCTTTATCAGAGAACTTTTGAACACTCTCACGGGCATATTTGCAAAGATGCAAGAGCAGCTGAGTTGGAAAGACCTTGGCTTACTAGAAGCCTGTGATAATTCTAACCAAATCTTAGCCAAAGGGTTAATGTATTTATAGCAGTCATAATTTTCCTGTGTTGTTTGTGTTGGTGAAAGAAGGAGGTGGTACTCCATAGTTTCACCAGGAAAAGAGCTGCGTTCTGTAGCTGTGGGAAGTGTGGAAAATCCTCACTTTGAATCCTCATCCTTAGCTTTCACTGACATTCACAAGAGCAAGAACATTACAATACTAATGAGCTTAGAGTTGAGATTTGGGTGTGCTATACATTGTCCTTCATTTGGAGTACTGCAGTTAAATACTGAAAATCTCTGAAGTCTGTTTGTAAGGGATCTTAAAGAGGTTTTGTTTTGTTGGGGTTTTTTAAGTTGACATAGGGCAGAACTCTCCACATCTGCTTTCAGAGTAGCTCAAAGTTCAAAACTGTTGATTTCCTTGCTCAATTTGTTTATGCACAGAAAGCAAAACAAAATACACCAGCTGTAAAATACCAGCTGTGAATGGATGATGCTTTTTAATGAGTGAGTGGTTCAGATTCTCCGCTTCTCTTTCTGTCCTCTGAACCTGCTTTTGTTAACCAATTTAAATGTGAGTGTTTTGCAACAGTACAGGTCATCTTTGGTTAGTCAGATTTACAGGAAGGAAGTCAAATAGTGTGAAGAGCATATTGTGCACAAATGAGCAGCATAAAGATGTCCAGTAAATGGGACTTTGATATGTACAACTCACATAATTTTTTTCTTAACTAAGCATTGAAAAACAAGTCTGAATTTTAAGTTGAACACATGGAACTGACCTCATGTGTTTCTTTATACCCACATCAGTTCAACAGTTGCTCCTTGCAACTTACCTCTCCAGGTGCCTCAGCCTCCCATATTGTCACTTTTATTGCAGTCATTGGCACAGCCTTGTTAGTGTACACAGTGATTTACAAGAGGTTGACTAACACATATAAAATATCCTTGCCTCAGGGGATTGCAGATTGAAGGCTTAAGCAGTGCTCATATTCTGAGTTTATAAGAACCAGACCATAGAATAAGAACTATATCCTAACAAAAAGTCTTATGGAGTCACATGTTATTCAGGTTTCCAAGGCTGGGATCAGTCCCTCAGTTTCTCCCCTACATCCCTCATCTTCCCTCTGTGTGACACGTTTGTGATGTGCCCTCCTTTTGCATGTGGCTTTCACAGCTTAATTATCCTGTTCACACAGCCTTCCCTAGATCTTGGCCAGCTACGTCGTCTTACTGGGGATCCTGGCTGAGAAGAATAATGATAATGAGATGAGAATATAGATATCACTTTGCTGTGAGTGGCTGCACGGTGACCGCTTTTGCCAAGAGCTGATTGTGAGCACAGCTCCTGCTCTCTGGCTGACAGAGGGACATCGCTGCCAACCGCAAATTCTGTGAACTAAAACAATGATTATGTTACAATGGGCTAGAATTCTAATTGCAGCCAAATGCGTGTTTTCTGAGCCCTCCTTCTGCTCTGTCCTCGTCTGTGATTCTTAAAGCAGGAGCTCCATGTGCTGTTGATCCTTGTGAACTGGGGTGGGGGCAGGGGGTGCAGCTGCCTAGTGATGCATTTCACTTCTTTGGATGAATGATGCTTTATAATGAGGGAACTATCCAGGCTACCTTTAATCTCCTTTGATTTTCAGGGTGTGAATTAGAGCGTAGGGCATCATGATGTATGTGGAACAGAATATTATAACCAATGGCTCCACATTTGGGAGGGAAACCCAAGGGGTGGGATTAGAATGGCAGGCTCAAATTGCCATGATACCGTGCTCTGTGTCACTGCTATGAAGTGTCTGGGTAGTGATTTTCATAATAGACTAATCTTGGTGGAGAGGAAAGCAAAAGAATACATTCCAAATTGTAATAGGAACTTATTCACACAGAGCAATTAGCTTTTCGTTCTCCAACCTATAATACAGAACAACAGAATTTTATCTTTCCCAAACCCAAAATGCAGAGGCTGGGGAGGGTAAAGCAGCCAACTCACAAGAAAAACACAAAGTCACGAGGAAATATTGGAAGTGAACCAGTTTTCCTTCTGAAATTAGCATTCATTCTGTTCCCCCTTGCTTTCAAACATTAGGAGGCAAATGATGGTTGACTTGTTTGTCCCCCAGAAAGCTGCACTGCTTCTCTGAGGCACTGCCCACCACACATTCAGCTGAGACCTGGCACAATTCACTTGTCTTGTGTGCCACACTTCCCTTCTCGCATGGCATGGCCCACGTGCTCTGTTGCTGGGTGTATGAGGAAAAGTGATGTTGAATGTTGCATCTTCCTGTGCTGCTAATGTAACATGAGAGCAAGAGCCACTAAAAACACCCACCTTTGTTCATTATTATTTTTTTTCTTGGAGCTTGCTAATTAAATCATTAAAATTTTATCATCACTTAACCATGGATAAAGCCTTTAGAAACATTTAATTAGTATGCTGCAAGAGATATGTGTGAAAGCAAAAGCATTTATATGGTATGAATGACTAAGAAAGATAGATAGAGAAAGAGAATATATGAGAATTCATTTCCCTGCAACAAAGCTGCCTGTGTTCTAAACAGGCTGTAGATAAAATTATACTGTTGTCAGTAGGTGCAATTCCAACAGAAAGAGTGGCACTCCCAGGAAAATACCAATAGCTAACCCATAGATTTAAGTGCAGCTATATTATAAATATATTCTGCATTACAGTATGTTGTGGTTTTCCTTTAGCACAATAGGTTTGTTGTCCAAACTCATTTTAGGAGTGCCTTGGCCAAAGAAAGGAAATGTGATTTTGGTCATAACATTTTACTACCCTGTACAATAAATTTACCATCCATATCGTGTCTGTTCTGCAAGTCCCTCACCTGTTTTATAAGGAAAAAAAGCCTGGCAGTACAATTAAACAGAAGAGAAGAATTCCAGTCTTTCAAAATCATTTGCAAGAAACTGAAAATCAGATCAGTCATTATTTAGGGCACTAATGTGCAGTTCTGGGGTAGTGTTTGACATGGGGATCAAACTCTGGGCTTGAAGCTGGAGTTCAAATCTGAGTCTTGTAGATCTTCAGTGAGTACCACCAGTTGTGTGTGGGAACAGGAATATTGCACTGGAGAAAGGTGGGAAATAGTCCCTAGGCAAGTGTATAGTATATTGTAGAAAGCTTTGGGAGACACTGTATGGCAATTTCCAATTTTATTCTGACTGTTGTGAGTCTGACTTAGGATAGTTTTGTTAAATAAAGTGAAAAGATCAAGAAAGGCTCATTAGTCTATAGGTGCTTTTCCATCTCCTCTCAAAGGGAAATAATATTTTTTTATATCCTTTTTTAACTGCACCTCTGTTCTTTCCATAAATAAATTTCTCTCTGGCTGTTTTACTGACAAACTGGCCTCCTTGAGGCGTTTCTCATGTGGCAAAAAAGTTGCAAGAGTTGTGCCGGAAACAGCATTAAATTAGAATGAAGAAGAAAAACATGTCTGGTTTTGCTCTCCTTTTCCCTCTCTAACCTAAACACCATCTTTACTAAAGTCTCATAAGGTCTGCAAACATCAAAACATCTTGCAAAACATCATTGCTGTTATTGTGGGAGGTTCCAGGAGTGCTGCAGTAGGGCTGTGTGCCTGGCAGCTCTAACAATGCATAATGAGGCAGTTCTCTATTTAGAAATGGCAATGACAGCTATTAACCTATTGTTTGCTACGGGATAACAGTGCCCAGTAATCCCTTGGTTTTGGTTAAGCAGCACGAGAGTTTAATGATGCCCTGGAAGACAGAATTGTTGGATTCATTTAAAGGAAATGGCAAAATAAGTTTTGCCTACATCTTAATTTGTAGGATTCTGTGCTCAGAAATTTCGTTCTGCAGTTTGGACGAAGTTTAAATTCACTGGTGAAAAACAGGAATCTTACTTTTAGTTTTGTTTGATTTGTGGTTTTCAGACCCTGACTCAGACTTTTTTCCGCCCTCAGTGAAGCTTGATTAGTCCTGAATTCTCTGCATCTTGGTTAGCAGCGAAGCTGCAACTCTGACCTAGCAAAACTATCTTGTCTGAAGGAAAAAAATGCCTACCTTTGGGTATTTTTCTATACTGGTGTTGTTAAAGGAGGGCTTCCAAACAGTCTCATCGTTCTTTCCGTTCGTCTTGAAGGCAAATCACACATTTGCTAATGCAAACCAGGTAACAGTGAATTTCTACTTTCATTCAGTCTTTCCTTTCTGAGGCTTTATACAGTGGAATGAACCTGAGACAGCTTGCCTTGGATTTTAAAAACCTTTTCATGTGACAGGAATATACTGCGCCTAAATGTAAGGCAGCTTTTCCTTCTCTGATCCAGTACAGGCTGATGGTTTGGGGACTACAGACATCCTCAGGCACAGGGAGCTGTTGCATCAGCTGTGCCCACGTTCTGCCCTGGCGTGGCACAGACGTGCTGCCTCACTTCCCCTCCAAAGGCTGCCCGGGTGGGAGCCTGGGAACAGGAGAAACCCCCCCACCCCCAGTCCAAGTGTCTCTGGAGCACAGCTGGGTCATTGTGCAGCCAGACAAGAGCAAAGGCTGCTGGGCACACAATTGTCTGCTCTTCACCATTTGGGCTTGTCCTACATTTCCCCTCTGTGGACGGGATTAGGTGATCCTGTTCAGTGGATGGGACTGAACTGTAACTGTATCAGTCAGAATTGAGAAGGTCACAGTGTGCTCTGTTCCCATTAGCCTGGCAAAGAAAGGGGGGACCTTTTCTCCACAGATTCCAGAAAAACTTTGCTGTACCCCAAAGTTTTACTTTGTTTCTGCCACGTACTTATTCACATCTGCTCTTCAAAACCAGAACTTGTTAGTTTGAGGTAAGTTTAATTACCTTGCAACAGGCTGCTTAAAAATCCCAACTCAGAAATACCTAGATGGTATATTCATAAGATTTTTCTGTATTCCTGCTCACAGAAAATCCTTTGTTCCAAATAAAGAAGATTGAAATGATTAAAAAAAAATTAAAAAGCCAAACAAGAAAATCCATTTGCAGTCCCCCGAGGTTTATGGTGCTTGTGCATTCTGTCATTGGTGTATTTATTCATACTGGAGTCAGAGGCTCACAATAGAGCAGGTAAATATCAGCACAACACAGCTGCAGACTCCAGCAGTGCACCATCAGTTATAAATTGCTGATCACATTCTACCCAGTTACATTGCTGCAATGCTATTGACTTGAATAGAGTTGTCTCCAAGTACTAAGGACCGAACATGCCCCCTCAAAGCTCTCAGAATATCGTGGCAGTTATCCTTTGGTGGCATCGATTTCCCCAAATATACCAGGGGAAAATCATAGAATCATGAAATGGTTTGGATTGGGAGGGACCTTAAAGACCAGCCAGTTCCAACCCCCTGCCATGGGCAGGGACACCTTTCACTATCCCAGGTGATCCAAGCCCTGTCCAACCTGGCCTTGGACACTTCCAGGGATGGGGCAGCCACAGCTTCTCTGGGCAACCCGTGCCAGGGCCTCAGCATCCTCACAGGGAAGAATTTTTTCCTAATATCTAATTGAAACCTACTCTCTGTCAGTTTGAAGCCATTCCCTCTCATCCTGTCACTACATGTCTTTGGAAGTAGTCTCTCTCCATGTTTCCAGTGTGCTCCTTGCAGGTGCTGGAAGGCCACAATTAGGACACTCGAAATCCATAAGTAAAACAACAATACAGAACACTATTCTATGGGGTTTTTTGGCACATAGACAAAAATTCTGTGTTCATATATGTTTTGTGTTGTAGCTTATTTTAGTGAAATCACATCATAAGTATCAAGAGAACAGGTTCCCCATTCCCTTGTTTTCCCTAAGTAAACTCTTGGGATGCACAGGACTAGGAACTTTCAATGCTGCAAATTATTGCTTTCCTGGGAGCATTTCTAACATGAGTACACACTGGATTTGATTCAGAACTCTCAGCAGGCTTTTCCCTGAGCTGACAACAGTGGGTTTGCACAACTCTATGGGGCTGGAGCTTTGCTGTCATTCTTATCCTGCTCTTTACTGACAGGGACTGCTGACAAAGTAGGGTGGGTGCAGCCATGGGATGTGCACCACGAACCTCAAAATGAGAATGAAAAATTATTTGCAAGTTTCCTTGTCTTTCCTTTGGAGTGAAAGTATCCAACTACCAAACTAAGCTGCTCAAGTTTTCCCTGGTCAGTAAGAATAGTCTTGAAAGGATCAGCAGGCTCAACACGCACAGGAAGCAGGATTCACTCTGAAGTGCTGAGATCCTTCTTTTGGAAATGCTTTTTGAGCTTACAGGTCACGTTGGGATGACTGATATTGACATGAGTAATGTCAAATTTTACAGCAACATTCTATAATTGCAAATTCTGTTCCACTGAGCTAAAACGGGATTATTCAGATAAGAAGATTCTTTGACTTAAAGATCTTTGGAGCATGATAGTGATGGAGGAAAATCTACTAAGTACTTGCTGTTGAGAGGAGGGCACATGGGCCATTCCCCTGCCTTGGCATATATGTCACATTTGAATTATTCACCTGTTTCAGTGACTTATTTTGCCACAAACTCAAAGTCATCACTGTGCAATTACCATTGCTTCTCTGTATGCTTAAAACCCGATAGGTGAGTGTTTGCGCTCTGCTTTGCATCAGCCAACTTTCTGACTCTGATAAGGAAATCAAATTCCAGCCTCTCAAGCAGTTTTATCTGCCTGCAAGTTTTGCAGTCCCCTCCTCTCATCCCAGTGTGTCAGGTGGGCTTTTTAACAACTCACTGCCTAGTTTAACAAAACAAAACAAAATTACACCTTCTGCAGGGCCCATACATATCTGTAGATCTTCTGTTTATTTAATTTTTTCATTTCTTGTTCAGAATGAGGATTTTGCTGGTGAATTATTTATATGACAAGAGGAAATGAGAGGGGGAGTGGTGTGAAAAATTTCCATAAAAACCTTATGCAGTTTTCAGTAGCATTCAGTGAAAGCGTTGGGGTTTTTTTTGTTTTCTTCACAAGTTTCATTTATATTTCGTCACTAGAGAAAGCTGCCACTGATTTAATTTAAATATTTATACAGACTTGCAGTCTTAAGATATATACACACACATTAAGCAAGCCACACATTAGGGAAGTTTATCTCTGACTAAGGAGTGGGAAAGGTTGTGGCTACGAACATCAAGTGATTCTTTCTTTGCTAATTCCACTCGGACTAAGACTTCTGGTCAGTGTTGGTTGTAATGAGATGGAATAAAGGAATCTTCCATTTGTTAGCAAAATAGACAAATGGCACAACACAGCAAATGAAGAAAGGAATGGGATGGGAGGAATGTTTTGTTCTTTTCACAAGAAAGGAAGTATTGTAGCTACAGGAACTTCAGCGATTCCCACTCCGAATGCAATCAGCCACAGGGAAACCCTGGCTGTGCCAAGCACTGTGTGGGAACCAAGCCTTTTTTAAACTTCAATTCTCCAGAAATGTCTTGACCATCACTGCTTTGATTCAGCTTGGATATTTTCTGTATTTATTTGCCTTTTGTTGCACTATTCACAATCCTGAGATGGCAGATTGTGAGGTAACGTTCTGTCTATTAGGCAACCTGTCAGAGAAATGAGGTCTGAAATGGAAAGAACATTCCAGCTCCAGGTGAGCAGGGGAAGATGCCTCTGCGTGGAATTGGCCAAGTATGAATATGGAGAATTGAGGAAAAGAGAGGTAAAACCCCAACTACTTAGTTCTGTCATCTGCCCTGACTCAGCTCATCTTCCTACTCCTGTTGTCTTAGAGAGCATGCAGAGTGTTCTACCACCTTCAGGTTGTGGCAAAAGTCATCAAGAGTTTATAGGGAATGAGAAAGAAATAAGTATGTTCTCTTACACATCCTTCCATGTATTACCCTGATGGCAAATTCTGTGGAAAACTGTAGGAGTACACCTTGATGGAGAAATGTGTTCAACCCTGATCTTACAAAGGAGGCTCCTACAGACCTGGAGGACCATCTCTCCTGCTCACAATGTTTTTTGCTTTGATAAACAAGTTCAGTCCTGTGCAGCACAGGCAACTCCCAAAAGGCCTTTGGAATGGAAATTAAATCCCATGGTATAGAGGTGCTTCTGTCACAATGTAAGGGTTGGTTTGTTTGAAATGTTTGCTTGAACATTTGGTCAGAGGTTGCCTCAGGAACAGCGTGTTTGGACTAAAGAATATAAACACATCCTAAATTCTCCATTTCCGTAGTTTCCCATTCCTGTAATAGCTCTTTCCACTGGAGTTTGGAATCTCCACATGGCTAGTACAGTTTACCAGCTGCAAATAGGCAGCTGTAAACAAATTATAAACAAAGTAGGTGACAATTGCATGAATTTTGGCTATGTATTGCAGGGTTTCTAAATACCCCACTAAATAAGATACGTTTTCTTTTCTTTCAAGATCTGTGAATTCTCCTATCAAACTGTAGCAATATAATCTGTTTCCAGAACTTCAGAATTACCAGACCAAGACCATTGTGTCTCAAATCCAAGTATCTGTCTCACCTGCAGGATTTCAAACAGGTGGAAGGGTGTTATTATATCTGGAGTGACCTTCCCCCATCCCTGCCCTGAGCTCCACAATGTGTAGAATGGCACTAGACTTTAAATGAATGTGCATGCATTGACATATGTATAGGATGGATATTACATACATTGGAATGCCTGGGATTTGATCATTTGTGCTTAATGTCGTACTTAACTGTGTGTGAAGTTCCATGGGCCCTTGGATCATGGGGTCTGTTGGGACTCCCCCCCACACACAAGTATTTCCTCGGTGCTGTAATTGTGTCACTGATACAGTTAAGGCACTTCTTCGGTAATTGCTCCTCCTAAAGCACCACAGTTATGTATGATGGAGATATTCTGTACCGTTACAGCTCCATAAAGCAGATATAATTGCTCTGTTACTACTGTTAACATTAGATAAAGAGAAAGCAATCTTGTGGTGTGGATGAATTTATCAGAATCAGAAGGTTTATATGGCTCCTCCTGCCTAAAGCAAGCGAGGTGGTGAAGTAGAGCTTGGAAAGAAAGGCACAGGATTCAGGTGTGTCTGAAAGAAATGGGGAGTTATTTTAAGTTATTTCAAAATAAATAATGTAAACAGTGTTCTTGCCATACAGTTTTGTATCTGACAATATTTAGGTTTTGATTTTACATTATTAGTTAATGAAAAGGAAGCATTGAGTACATGTGAAAATAATGTGAACATCAAGGAGTATTTATTGTGCCATGTTCATCTCTTGGCACACTGTGTTTATAATAAATCATTAATCCCATGCAAATGCAAGCGTTTTCTGAATCTTCTTTCCAAGCAGTAGAAAACAGGGATTGACAGTAAGTGATGTAAATGTAAATCCCAAACCTCCTTCCTGTTGTTCAGTTTCTGAGTACACAACCAAATCAGTAACTCATTTCCTTAATCTGTAACTCCTGTGCCGCATTTCTAAGTCTTGCTTTTGTAAATTATTATTAAGTAGCTGTGTTCCCCAGTAGTAAATGTTATATAAAATAAATTGCCCTTGTATTTCTTTTCTATTCCTTAACAGTATTTTTAGATGAATAGTATTTTTAAGAACGTTGCTTGACAACTTCATTAGTGAATGCTACTGTGGTATTTATTTTATAAAGCAATTATTTTCCCTTTGTATGTATCACCATTCCAAATGTTATTCCACAACTCCACTACGTAGTTTTTTTCCCTGGTGCTTCTTAAGACACACACCTCTCTTGACTATGGACTGCATTTTAAGGAGATGATATCAGCTAAATTAAGCTTGCCCTCTGTAAGTACTTCAAGAGATAAAAGAAACAACACATTCATTTAGCAGGTTGGATCCGCTGCTGCCACTCACCATAACTTCCCTGCGAAGTGCAATCATTCAGGAGTGAGGCTTGGAGGCATCCAGGCACTGCCCTGGTTTCTGTGCAGCTCGTAGACTGTGAGGTTGTGGCTGTGAGGTTAAAGCTATGTGGGATTCTTTAACCTCATGGTCACATTCAAATGCTTGTTTATCTAAAAATATTGAAGTGCCTTAAAGCAATTACACCTTCAGAATTGGTAGGGAAATGTAGTGGATAGGTCCTTCAGGAGAATAATGCTACAGCCCCACCTCCACCTCCCACCTCTCCTCAGATGTTGCTGCTGAACTTGTAGTGTCGGTGCTTTCCTGACTCCGGGGCCATTAGGTGGCACACTTGGGCTGTGGGTTTGGCAGGGCATGCCAGGAATTCCTGTGTGGAACCCAATGCGCGACTGATTAATCATACATCCTTTAATTTATAGGGAACGAAGCAGGGAGAATGCAATAAAATGGAATTCGGGCATGAGACTCTGTAAATATTCTGTCAACTGGAAATCACTGAGCTTTGTGTGTCTTTGTTTTTAGGGCACTGGCAAAGGGATGTCTCCAGGAGCCTTATGCTACTTGTATGGGTTTCTTTACTGCTTTAGCTGAATTCTCAGGTTGTCATTGTTTAACCCCCAGACACCAACTCGCCCACGAACCTGGTTAGATGGGGGAGAGAACTGGAAGAGTAAAAGTGAAAACACTCGTGGGTGGAGATAAAGACAGTTTAATAGGTAAAGCAAAAGCTGTGTGCCAAAACAAAGCAAAGCAAAGCAAAGCAAAACAAAGCAAGGCATTCATTCACCTCTCCCTTCACTAGGCAGGTGCTCAGCCCTTCCCAGGACAGCCAGGCTGCATCTGGCTTAACAGGGAATTGGGAAGGCAAACACCATCACTCCAAACATCCCCTGCTTCCTTCTTCCTCCAGCTTTGCATGATGAACATGACCCCCTATGGCTGGGATATCCCTGTGGTCAGTTGGATCAGCTGTCCCAGCTGTGTCCCATCCCAGCTCCTTGTGCACCCCCAGCCCACTCACTGATGGTGGGAGTGAGCAGCAGAAAAAACCTTGACGTGTGGAAGTGCTGCCCAGCAGTAACTGAAGCATCCCATTGTTAATGCTTTTTCCAGCACAAATCCCAAACACAGCCCCATATGTGAAGAGAATTAACTCTCCCCCAGGCCAAACCAGCGCACAAGTCACTCAGGTGCACAACTTCCAGTGAAACCCAAGGTAGCTGGACACACACTTGCAAAGACCTGCAAATACTACTTCAAAAAGGAGTGCTGTTCACGTTGTTTAAAAAAACAAATAGGCCAACAAAGCCTTAATTATTTCCATTTTTTCCAGTCAGAGAATATATTTTTGGAATGGTTGTGCTGTGGGAGTTATGTTAGCTGTAGAAAAATGCATACTTGGATCTCAGCTGAGGTAAAACTTACAGAGAACTGGTCTGAGCCCTGGAACAGGCACCTGGGATTTCCCAAATGTGGATTTTTTTTGTTCTCTAGGCAATGCAGCACCAATAGGAAAGTAGGACTCTGGGATGACTTTGCTCTAGTTGGGATTTGTTTCTAGTTTTCATTAAAAACAGAAGGAGCTGCAGAAATGACATCCGAAGGATTCATTGTATTGCTGGCTGTTGGCCTAGGGATGGTTCCTAACGCAATCAAAGGAATTGTGTATTCTTGGAATGTCTAGAGCATCTATTTTCATTGGAACAAGAAAGAAGTCCAAAAGCTTTAAGTCTGAAAACCTCAGGGAAGAGGCCTTCCATAATGAGGAAAATCGGCGTAGGAACACATGATTTTTAATATTTTTTTTTTAATTTTGACCTTATGTCCAACTCCCTTTAGCTTTCCTCTGGCTTAATTTCAAGCAGCTATTTTGTATTATATGGCCGTGCAGTACCTGGAGCAATGGAGTCACAGCAGGTGTGACTTGGAGTGTAGCACATTTAAAGAAGTAAAATAAATAAAAAAATATTAGTCTTAGCATATGAGCATGACCAGGACTCTAAGTTTCCATTTTGCCTGGAGAGAGAAGCTTGAGTCACTGTGATTCCTCCATTTGGCCAGAGCTCTTCATTTAAGGTTTTACATCACCTGAAATTCCTTTTGGATATGATTGCACACATCTTCTCACCTATCTGCATTCTGATTTGAGAATTAGGTGCTCTGTGCTCTACTTATGTGGATTTTGGTACTTGTTTATACTTAAAATTTCATGACTTTGGGTGGATGTTTGTGCAGTGCAAGAAATAGGAAGTTGCTTGATGAAGGTACAATATGAGGTTAGTTAGCATGGAAGTTGTATTATGTTTTCAGATTCTTTTAGCTCTAAAAATCAGTTTCCAGGGAATATCTCCATGCAGAGTATATACAAACAATAAGTATACAAATGCTTTTCATTGGGAAGATGTTTAATTTAATTTAGGTTACAGCTCCTAATTTAAAGCTCTTAAAACATTTAGAATTAATGCTTTGAAATATTAAAATAGTACTAGAAGAAATAAGCATAGAAAGTGGTGGTTTTACTAATCCACAGTTCTGAGTCTCTCTGGTGCTTCTGCCCTCATTAGAAATAAGGTTTTTACTGGAGCTAAGGCAAGGATCAATAAGGAGAAGAACAGTGTCCAAATGATAAAAGTTTCCATCTAGCTGCTCCTCTCTCCAATTTCCTTACTGCAAGTAGCCTCTTTAAGAGAGGTAATGCTCCAGCAGTGAGCTCTACTATAAACCTGAAAAAGATGAATGATTCTTGTAATTTCTATCATAAATCTGCCGTGCCCAGAAACTCCGTTTTAATGATGGCCAAAGAGGGAATCTACAGGAGTGCCACATGTTTGGGGTTTGCTGTGTTGACAGAGGGGCTATGGCTTGAATAAGAGGCAAGCCACAAATATCAGTCCCAAAATATACTGGAAAATGTAAGAGTTAAAAACAAGCACTGTAGGGCTGAAATAGGGGGGAGTGCTCTGGAGCCAGAGAGAAACCCTTTGCTAAGCACTCGGGTTTACTGGAGAGGTGAGTGGTACAAGATATATTAACAGAGTTGATGGAACTAGGACTTAGATGAGTTTAAAATCAGGATTAAAGAGTTTTAGCAGAGCTCCTGAGGCCTAAACAATTTTTTCTAAAAATACAACAGAAGTCATTGTGTGAAAGACATTTGAAGCTTTCTATTCTAGAAGTGAGAAATGTTGCCCTTTACTGTATTTGTATGAGAAAAGAAAGAACATTTACTAATTGGTATGCAAATAGGGATTGATCCTGACCCAGTTCTTGGCTGTCACTTGTCATCCTCCCAGACAGTCGAGCCATTATTCCAGTTCACATAGCTAATATTTACACAACCTGGGATGACAGCAGGAGGGAAGTTCACTGGATGAGCCCTTGCCCTCTCCCACCCCTTTGCATTTGAATTAAATGCCTCTTTACACTTCTCCACCTTTGCCTCCAAAACTTTTCCTCTTTCTCCCTCCAAATGGCCAGCAGGACACCCAATTTCTCAGAATCACAGAATGGTCTGCGTTGGAAGGAACCTTCAAGATCATCATGTTCCAGTTCCCTGCCATGAGCGGGGACACATTCAACTAGACCAGGTTGCTCCAAGCCCTGTCCAACCTGGCCTTGATACGGACTCAACTGCCCGTGTGCTAAAAACATGCTGGGTTTGCAAGCAGCCCTAGGTTTGGTTCCTCATGCTGAGAAGATGTTAGGGAGACCCAGATATTGGGGAGAAGATGAGCTGTATGAGCTTCATTACTTAATTGTGTGCTACTTATTTTCATCCCCCCTGAGAGAATCCCTGACAGTACGAAGGTACCTCAGTGCCAAAAGAAAGGTGACAGCTTTCTTTTTTATTTTGAGGTTTGCCAAAGGATATTTTAGCGGGCATTGTGATGAAGGATGTTACACGGACAGACCCAACTCTGGTTCTGATGGAGCAGGGCTGTGTTTTGCCTCCCCTTGCTGAGGGGTGAGGTCCTCTGGCCGTGTGTGCCGGGGCACAGGATGAACTGTGGCAGGAATTCTGCGGCACCTCCTCAAAGCACAGGCAGAGCTGGAGCTGCATGTGCAGAGCTTGGGGTGAAGAGCTGCCTGCTTTGAGCATATGCGTTTCTAAATAGGAAATATTTGTGTCTCACCTTTTTTTTTCCCCAGCATGGAGAGAAGGAGGCTCGGTTGGTTGATTTCAGTGATATATTCCTGTGGCATATGCCATGACATTGTTCACAGATGCTATCACCGGCGACACGGTACAAAAATATGCATTTTCAAAGCTCTGTGACTGCTCACAAGAAGCCTGAACCTCTCATAACTGTTCAGAGAGATCTGTACAGGAAAGCCATACTCTTATGCTATACTTGGAGGAGGTCAGCATGTGCAACTCCGTGTTCATTTCAGCTTGTAGTAACTCGATGCAACGGTTACTCCTCGTGTTGTTGTTTCTGGACATTGTGTTGTTGCTTTACTGAATTATTGTGCTGCTTTGTGCCGTGATGGTACAGCATCACCTTGTCCTATGTTACAGCACAGTCTTGCACCAGGACAAGCTCTAAAAGTTCTTCCTTCCATGCTGTTTGTTCCATGTGTGCACGCTGGTGCACACAAGCACCTCCCAGTTTCTGGAGGGTTTATATTTTAAGTGCTGTAGCTCTGCGTGTTGGGCATCTCAAGGTACTTCTAGCAACAGCTTATTAAAGAATGATGCATGGAGACAACAACTATATTTGCAACAGCAAATGTGTTCACAGCAATTGAGTACATAATATTCAAATAATGAGCAAAAATGCCTGTAGTGATATCCAAGAGTGGAATAGTTGTTGCTTTTTCTGTGCTGTGTTGAAGTGGCAGAGGGGAAATGGTGATGAAGATAAGGATAAAGACTAGTGGCTGTGTGGCATTCCTGATGCACTGCTCGAGGGCTGATAACAGGCTGGGGTTCAGAATTAGTAAAGAGAGTCTATAAATCAGGCAAGTACTTGGAAATTCTGATCTTATATGTTTGGTCTCTGGGATTTATATTTGTTTGGTTGGTTTTTATTGATTTACACACAGTTAATGGCTTGCTGGAATTTACTCTTGGTCTGATGTGGGATGCAAGGGATATTGTGTAAGGGAGATGCCTCCTCCTTTCAAATCCCAAACTTGCTGGAGGTTAAAACCTTGTAAAAATTGGGCAACAAAAAAGTGCTAGAAACAAATTGCCCTCTATTTTCTGATCCAAATCACCTGACATAGATCCAGGTTATAAAAATTGAGTCTCTCCTGTCACATGGGTAGATTATTATCCATGGATTGGAATGATTGCTGGCACTGTCTTACTTGTGATTCCCTTTTCCAAATTTCAATTGCTTTGCTTTAGCAAGTGAAAAATAAGTATTTATACTGAACATAGGTATTTCTATTGTGTAGTCTCCATAATAATTCTGTGAATAGCCAAGAGACAAATTCCAGATTTGGAAATCTTATCTTCACTCTTCTTGCCTTTGGTTATTATGTGCATTCTTAATAAACACACATTTTTGTCTTCCTCTTCTTTTCACTTGTGAATCCTCCTGCAGTTTAGAAAAGGAAAGTGCTTAGATGTGAGATGGTTTCCTCTTCTGCTTTCAGATATTATTTTAAAGTGAATATCAGACATCATCAGATCAGAGATTCATTACACTCCCACTAAAGGAAATGGGATTTAGGGATGTACTAAAATTTAAGAACTTGATTACATCTGCTCAGACACAACTTTAGTAAGCACCATCTATCCTTGAGTAAGACAGAAGGACTGTATAATTAAATGCAGTAAATTATACTTTTCAGCAGTTTCTAAAACTGAGTGCAGAGCCACCATCCTTGGAACCTCAGTGAAACAGGAGCATCCGATTGCCTTGGTTGCCTTTGAAACCTGTGCTAGTGTGGATGAGGGGCAATACTCCCCTCCAGATGAATCAAGGATGCAAAGACAGCCTCAACTGTGTCCTTCTTGGGCTGTAAGGTGATTATTTTTACAGCCATTCCTTATGCCATCCTGGGGAGTGCAGCATTATTCATTGCAATGTTGTGCAGCTCCAGAACAAGCCCTTGTAATTCCTGGCTATGCCAGTACACTCCTAAATCAGCTTCCTCCTGAAATCGTGCTCATTGATTGCAAAATGTGTACAAGAATGTCAAAACCCTCCAGAAACACTTGAGGAGAAGCCGGGCTCCGTGACAGTCAAAGGACTTGGGAATGCTGAGGGCACATTCTTGAGGAAGCAGCATAAGCAGGTGCAGTAGCACTAAAATGCTGGGAACTGCTCAGCAATTGTCCTAATATTTTGTCTGAAATACAAAGCAGGTCAGGTTTGAATTACAAAGCTGTAACTTCTGGTTTGGGCTCTGGTTGCACAATCCGCAGGGTCCCTCTCCCGTGGTTTGTGATGTCACCAGGAACTGCACTGGAATTAGGGCCCTTTAATTCTCAGCACCTTTAAAATGTGTACATAGACCCACAGGTTTTGTTTATACTTGGTATAAAGTTATAAGTGAAATTAAAGCCCAACCTGAAACCAGATTAATTCCTCTGAAAATAATGGGTCACACAAAGAATACTTTATTCGAGGAGGATTGTCTGGTGTTGGCATGAGTAGGGGAGTAGGAGGGGAGTCCAGTGTGAGTTTTGCCACGTCCATGAGAACCTGTCACACCAACTTGTGTTCAGTCTATACCAGAGCATTACAGGGAAGACTTTGAAGATGCTGCTGCCCAACCCTGTATGAGGACGATGGTCACACTTTGAAATCCCACACTTTACTAAACAGTGGATTTAACTCAGTCAGTGGTTCACCATTAGGATACCAAATAGTGTAATTTGACTAAGCACATAACTATACACCAGAAAAAAATTCTTTTAGTAGACATTTCTGACTAAATTAAAAAGCAGCAGGATCAACCCATTGCATGCCTCAGCAGAATAGAAATATTGCTTTTGGTAGTACCTCAGTAGTTGTGAGGGTGAAGTATGAGGAGTTTGCTCTGTCGTATGATAGCAGAAATGAAAATGTGTGCATCAGTCCTCAGGGGTGCAACCAAACCTGCCAGGGATCAGTCCTAGCTTTGATTTTCACAGCTTTTGGCAGCGTTAAGTTACATTTATAATGATATTTTAGCATAGTTTTCCAGAAGTAATGGAATCATGGTGAAGATATGATACCATATGTCACATAAAACTGGATGTAAGAGGTACAATACTCTGGTAATGGGACATCCAACCTGCTGGGATACCTTTGTAAATGGAAATTGATTTTCTGAAGGATTCTTTACTGGGTGAAATAAATTAAATATGCATTTAGTGTTACCAGTTTAAAAACCTCTTTGTTAAAATAAGAACAGTGATATAGAAACATCTTCCAATAAATGGAAGTTGGATAAATTATATCCAGTAGTCTGTTGAATACCTCAACTTCTGAAGGTTTTTAAAATCTGAAGAAAACAACAGGGGTCTCACAGGGAGAAAGCCCATAGATGTCACTGGAACATGTTGACTAGTTGCAGGTAATGTTATTTTTGATGATGCAAACATATCTCTTGTCTCTATTTTCCTCTTTCACTTCATACTTTTAATTTGACAGTATTCTTCTTGTGAATATTTAAGGCAGAGTCAGTTTGGTTTAGGTCAGTAGGCCCAAATATGACCTTAGAAATAAGACAGTCAACCTCAAAAACCTGCACAATTTCTACTCAGACATCTAATAGGTTTTTAGGACACAAATGAAACTGTTGTAGTCATTTTGCTGGTATAATTTACTACATTAATGATCAAAAAAATGAAAAAAAAAGTAAAAATGTTAATTTCAAGCACCATTACAGAAATACAATGCAATTAAAAAAAAAAATCAGATAAATGTTCATTTGCTGTAAACTGATGGTTATTAAGAGCCCATTGCCCTAAAGCAAGTTATGCTTGTAGCAGCAACAGACCGAGGTCACTGTCATTTGTGAAATGCAGATTACTTATTGAGGATTTTTGTTAATGTTTTAATACAAAACGGGGGTGATTTAAATAGTGTTTCTTCAATAATGAAGGGTCGCCATTGTTATGGTGGCTGTGTTAATACACTGCTGCCTGTTGCTTTAGTGGCTCAGGCACTCTGGAATAAATAAGAGACTGAGCTCTCAGTGTAACTCAACACTCGGTGTCTCCTGCGTCCCAGCCTGGCTCTGGGCAGCCAGCCCTGGGCTCCAGTTGCTCTTGTTCTTGGACCTGCTTATGGAGCTGTGCCTTTCAGCCCTGCCTGTGTGAGGAAATGGGATTTGAGCTGGGCTAAAGGCACCAGTAAGCCCTGGTGTGGCCATGGACTGACTCTGCCTCTGCTTCATCTCAGGCTGAAGGTGGAGAATTGTGTATTCTGCTTTACTTGTCGCTGGTTCAAATGTCACTGCATCATTTAACTATCACAGTAACACAACTGTGATTCCCCAAGACCAAAATTGAACTGCAATCCCTGACTAAGTTCACATGTCTAAAAAAATTTGCAGTGCTCAGATGGCCACAGTGGATCCTTCTGTAGCTGCTTCTCTCTGATGAAAATTCTGGGTAAGGCAGAAAGTAAGAGATACCAAATGTAAGGGGCATTCAGGTTTAGAACTGAGCAGCATTAACTGAAACAGTGTTCCTTTGAGAAGGTTTCAGTCAACACAGAATAGTTTTCAGAGCTGGTAGGAACTGGAAGGCACCTTGGCTGTTCACATTTGTTTAAAATTCAGGTATGACAGGGCTGCTCAGGTTGAGGCTGTTGTGCATATTTACATCTCAGTCTGGATCTGAGGCATGTTAATGGTTTGGTTTGTGTGTTACTTAGAAATATATAAAAATCTGACATTTTTTTAAAAGCTAGTTGTTGAATACTGAAGGTATAGCAGGAGAAATGTAATTTCAAGTAAATATATATTTTAAAATAAAATAAGTTCTCCAGTGCTCTTTTGCATACCAAACAGGCCTAGTGACACTTGTGATATACTTCATGCATTCTGACATTTTTACATTTTCAGCCAGAGAAGCATGCAGTACACAGCACAAGTGATTGTATTAGCTTCTTAGTTTCTGCACTGCCTATTGTATTAAATAATGGCTTAGAAAAATAAAATAAATCCAGTTCATGCATAAAGATGAATGGAGTAGAATAATAATTATGTGCATAAGTTCAGCCCCCGAGTGTGGTGGGTTACAGGAGAAGCCAGGCTCAGTGAGTCCATCTCCCATCCTACTGCTCACAAGGGAGATTTATTTCTGGAGGTGTGCCAGTCCCCTCTGTGGAGGTGTGGACACAGACATCTCGTCCTGAGGGATCTGAGGGAGCTCAGCTGCTCTTCCTTGAAGACTCTCCCAGTAGAGGCTGTGCAGAATTCCTCTCTCACTATGAATTAGAGCAGATGATCAGCTTCCTGCTCTCTCCTTAGACCTTAACTCACCAAATACTCATCACTTTGCATCTCCTCGTGGCAGAAGAGCCCCACTCTCTGCACAGCACTTGTAACTCATGTCAGTGAGGAATAAATTCTTCTGCAAATCCTTTTTATGCCACACTGAGCACGCTTTGTACTACAGATTGCAGGGCCACGTGTGCCCATATCCACTCTGGGAGCAGCTGGTAATTCACCCAGGTATCAAGGAGCTGTTTGAGCCGGGGAACATCATTCATGATAGCAAGCTATTTTCAGAATTAGGGGGTATGGCACCTCATTTTGCATCCTGTTCATTTTTATAGGTCTTTTTGCTGTGATAAGATTGCAAGATTAAATGCCCTAATTTCTGTCATGCACTTGGAATGCAGGTAAAGATAGGCTACAGTTTCATGAGTAGAGAAACTCCCAGAAAAGAACAGTGACTTGGCTCTCCAAACCTCTCCAGAGTCGTGAGAAGCACAGGAAAGGAGCAGAACAGTGGAGAATTGTACAGATCAGAATAGAAGCAAAACCTTTCTTACCTGTTCACATCCATTTTATTTTCTGGGACTGTATTTCCTCTTTAAATGACAGGAAAAAATAGCCCAGAGAAGCACATGGAAACCTCTAGGAAATACTTAAAATATTCCATCTGTGAAACTGTTTGTGATTAAAATATTGACATGCAATCAATAAACCTATGAAATTTTACCAAAGATAACTCTGCAGTCGTTGCAAAATTTTGTAAGATAATTCATACTGGAATAGTATGAAATAATTTAAGCATAGTATTTAACAATACATCCATAGAATTTGAAATTTTTTTGGCAGAATCATAAGAAAAGACACTTGAGAGGGATGAGCATTTTGCTTTCTCCTGGTTCTCACATAAATTTGTTCTTCCAACTTTCTTGGGCATTTCTCCAGTAAAGTAAGCCCAGTGAGCCCTTTCTGTTACAGGAGTCACTGCTGTCAGGGACTGAGCCATAAAGAGTGATCTGGGGTTGTGATAAAATGGATGGAACTGGAAGGGTCCAAGATTGTTCCACAATTTTATTTTGCTGCAAGTGCATGTGGATATTTGTTCTAAAAGAGTTTTTAAGCTAATGAGCTCATTATGATTTTATTAATTTTGAGGAGTTGTTTCAGTGGTTAATATAGGAATTTGTCTGTAGATTTACTTATGCCTGCACCCAGGATTTCTTTAAAAATGAGATGAAGAAGAAAATCAGGTTTTTTGACTTTATGGCTTCATATTACTAGCAGTAGATCTGAGGTGATCTGCTTATTTATCCTCACCTATATTTGATCAGAGCTCTTTTTTTTTTGCAAAATATATATGATACAGAAAATGAAAATAGCACAGCAATAAGGGAGTAATTTCTGATCACCATTTTAATAACCTGGACCCTTGAAGAAATCCTCACCTCGTGAAAATAAAACTTTAAAGAAGAGCAAGAGCAGTGGTATTTATGATACTACCAAACAAGCCCACTGCAAGTCAGGAAGCAGCCAAGATAATATCAGTCTCTCAGAGTACAGATATTGGCCAGAGCTCTATTTAAAATTATTCCTAATTGGAGTGTGATCCTGCATATTTTGTACCCCCATGCAATCGCCGTGTGCAGATGAAGTTCTCAAAAAGAGATATTCTGAGCAGCATACACTTGGAAAACACAGAATGAAATCCAGAAGCTGTTGGTTGTTATTTGTCTGTATTCTATATGGTTTTTATTGACCCAAAGTGATCTATTCCTTCAGGAAAGAAGACACGACCTCACTAGCATTCACCACCGCATGTGGGACCCACTCTGTGCAGACTGCTGGGCTCTGAGAATTAACAAATGCGCTAAATGTACACAATAAAAATAAATCAGGGATGGTGCAGTGCAAAATGGGCTTTGTTCATTTATTTCTGACGTGAATGGTTTGGTTTTAATTATTTATAATCCTTCACAGTGCATGGCTAAATGTGCTGCAACGGATTTTGTAGAAGTAATGAAGTTTTTGAGGTGGCAGAGCACAGCCTGGCTCTCACACTTTGGGCAGCAGGGAGTGACCACTGCAGGGGGACAGGGAGAGGAAGGGGCTCTTGGCTCCTCTTTGCTCATGGTGTGGAAAAACCTGCCCACATGGACTTTGTGATCTGGACATTTGGTTTCTGTTCACGTTGTCAGATGGAAGAGGCACATCAGGTGCAATTCAGAGCCGAGGACCTTGTGCTGGAGACCGTGCAGGTGTTTTGCTTATGAGAGGAAAAGCTGCTGCTCACCCTTCTGGTCCAGAGCAGGGAGCTCACTCTGGGCTGAATAAATCAGTGTCACACGTGCAGATGGTAGAAAGCAGCAAGGAACACCAAGGAGCACCAAGGCAGCTGAGGGAGCTGGTTTGAGGGGAGATAAACAGAGATGGCAAACGCCACGAGGGACTGAGCGGATACGGGAATGAGAAGTTTGAAATTGCAAAGTTTGCACATTCTCTGGTTCCACATTTCAGATCATTCCCTGCTCTCCTATATCAGGGCTGGGAGGCAAATGAAGACCTGGGTTTGCAGACAAAGATTTCTTAAATAACCCCAAATCTCTTTCTTATGATTTTGCATGGAAACTAAGGAATGGAATTGCCTCTTTTCTTACAGGAATATGGAAAAAAGTAGGGTACTCAAGGAGGAGGGGAAAAAGAACCTCAAAAAGAGGTATAATAATACAATCTACTATAAATACAAAAGAAATGAGCAGAAATATATTTTAATCCCTCTTTCAATTTGTAGAGAGCCTTAAAGTCGACTTTTGAGTCTGACTCTGCTAGTTGCTATGAGTTTGTAAACTCTAAAACCATTCCAATTAAATTTTCTGGGCTTTATTTTCAGTACTTTTTCTCTGGTTGAAGCCATTAACTCTCTGAATAAAAAGCAAATGTATGAGACAACCCGCTCTGCATCCATGTGGAGGTAATGGAAGATGTCTAGTACAGGGGGGGTTGATGTAACTTGCTTGAGGCAGTGAAAACAGTCAGAGAAGCACACCATGGAAAGAGTCTTTTTACCTTTCATGTGAGACACCCACCCCAAAACCTCTCCTTTTCTCTGCGTGTGCCATTGCATTGATAATAACACAGTTAATGACTTACCCTTGATGGGATGAAAGGCTGGATTTGCACAGCTATTTATGATATATGTTCTTTCTTCTTTCTCTCCTGCTCTTACCTTGCTGTTTCACACCACTGATATATTCAGCACTCGAAATAATGCAGAGAAATTAGTGTCTTCTTTTTACCACTTTATGACAGCAAATATATCAATACAAATATGGAGATGCTATACAAAGGCAATCAAATTTAGTCTGGCTTTATATGTATGTAAATGTTTTATTTCTCAATAGAATTTGTAACCCATTGCTGCAGCAATCATATTAATCTCTGATGACTTTGAGGAAGACCAGAAATGTTAATGAATAGCACAGCTTGTATCGGTTCTAGGATCCTGGAATTAATGGAATATGCTTTGCAGTCGACTTTATTCTAATGTCTTTCTCATAAAGTCACTTTCCTAGATTAACATGGGATTTAAAATATAATCCTTGATCCTGATCCTGCAGAGACTTATTAGTGGCCTTAAGCACTGATACTTCAGTGGGATTCTTCACAGTGTGGAAGGGTAACAACATATGTGAGACTTTACAGAACTGAGATCCAAAATACGAACTTTGTCTTAGTCTTCTTCCTTAATTTGAGTGGTGCACTATTTTCAGAGACAATTGCCAGGTACCTCAATTCCAGGGAGCTGCAGAGGGGCAGGTTGTGTTTGTGCATTGCTCCTGCAGTCTCTGCCTTCACAACTCTGGTACCATCCAGTCACTGAACTCACAGACTGGGTTCAGTTCACCCACTATTTTGATTTTCTCTTAATCTCTTTTGCTCTGTGACAGAATCAGTTACCCCGTGTTTCTGACCATTCCTGCAGCACAGCTGGGTGCTGCCCCCCTTTCTTTCTATTCCCTTCCACTGCTGAGTATCCATTAGAAAAAAAAGAGAGGGGCTATCATACCCAAAGGTGTCTCCTCGTTTGAAAGTCTCACAGTGAGTTAATCTAAATTCTGTAATTAAAAAGAGGCCTTTGAAGTGCCCCTTTCTCTGCTCTCAGGGTCATGCCAGAAATAATCTGTCTTTATTTCACCCCCTCACAGCATATGGAGACATTCTGAATACATCTAAAAAAGATCTATATGTCTTATTCCAGAAATAAGATTGCCTCTACCATACTCTGCATATCCTTAGTTTTCCCTATCTCCTCTCCTCTCTTCAAGGACATCAAGTTCCTGCAGGGTCTCCTGTCATGATCACACCTCTGGGCTTGTCACAGCAGACATTGTGTTCCCACCTCCCTGTTGTAAAGCTGTGCAGATTTTTATAAACAAAAGTAGCTGTCCCTGGTGCAGTGCTTCACCCAAGTGATGTAGAGCTGAAGTGCTGCAGATGAGCCTGCAGTGGTTTTGTGGGGGTGCCATGTAATGAGCCGATAAACCAACAGTTACTGTGCTCCCAGATGTCATTTACTTTCTGCAGGGCAGGGGAAGCCAATCCAGGCTGAGCAGTAATGGTCTCCAGCAACTATAAAAGCAGAATGAAAAGTGACACTTTTCAACTCAGCAAAATATAAAAGTGAGCTCTCCTTCTCCACTCCTCTGAACACTTGAGCTTTCGCTCCCAGCCAGGGCTGTCAGTTTAGACCAGACTCAGCGAAGTGAAAGCCTCTGCTCAAAGCATTGTATCATCTTAGTCTTTCTCCTCGCTTCTTTTTTCTTTCTTCTTTCTTGTTAATTCAGCTTTACTAGGCTTGTTCTTACTTGCTGCCATAGTTGTTATGCTTAGGGCATCCACAATGGTTTCCCATACGGAAAAAAGCTTGGACCTTGATTTTAATGTAATAAGGATGAAGTTAAGTGTTATAAGGGTTTGTGTGGTTTCAGGAGCTGGTCAGAGCTCTGCCATCTTTCTTACTCTCCTCTCTGGCAGCAAGATCTAAAGATAGTGTTAGTGTCAAGGTTTCCAGCTTGTGAGAAACTGAAACTTTTTTGTTTCCTTCCTCTTTTACCCTTCCCATTCCTCTGGCATGCACATGGTCTCAGAGCCAGGCGGGACTTCGTGTTCCTCTGTGGTTGTGCTTCCCAAAAATGGACCCTGAGGTGTTTGAGCTCTGCTGGACTCCAGCCCCAAACACATGCACAGACCAAGCCAGTTTGTCTCAGGAACCCACATTTTTTTCTTAATATTTTCTTCCTTTTGAATTCATTCTTATACTGGAAATAATATGCAATTCAAAAATGTACTATCACTGAAATCAATTTTTATATAAAAAGATAATTTCTAAAACTAAAAACCAGATAAAAAATCAGATTCCCTGTTTCAACTTCTCAGACATTTTATAAGCAAGTTGCAAGTCACAAGAGTCAGGCTCTGTGAGAACAGAACAGGATCTCAGATTTTGCTTCCTAGGAAAGCCATTCCCTGATGCGTCAGTGGAAGACTGATAGTTTTCCAAGCAGCTCTCAGCCTCTGTGACAGCCTGCTGTCGATGTGTTAGTCCCTTAAGACGCAAACCATGGTCTTATTGAAACACTTGACTTTGTCCCTGGGAAGCCAACACAGCCAGAAATGGATCGCTGACCATTCCTGAAGGAAGTGCTCGGTCTTGTTTGTTGAGTGGATGGTGCTAAAAACCCTTTAATCACTTATTAGTGAGCTGTTAAATACAGTGTAAGCAAATATACTCCATACACACATTAACTTTAATGATCGGAGAAATACCTGAGGTTCAAGATGTGCACGACTTCGGCTCAGAAGAAAGGCAGGCAAGTCTCTAACAAGAGGAATGTAATTAGTAAAAGACTGTCTGGTGGTGTATTGTGAGAAAGAACTATTTTGTTGTGGATAAATATTCAGGATTAGTGTGAATAACTGTTAAATTCCTCAATTGTACCGGTGCAGAGAAAGAGCTCAACAGCATCCATGGTAGAATATAGAATTTACTTTGTTTCATCATGTAAGGATGAGAATTTGATGCAGTAGTTGCAAGGGGAATATATAATTCTCTAATATAAAATGGTTGTTCCCTCTTTCTGCCAATACTTTTAAGATTATTGTTTCTTTGTCTCACTGAAAGTCCAATTTAGGAGTCACTGGGGTTTTTAAAAATGTACAGGTTTTACTCACTGGAAGTTTAAGCCTACAAATTTATAAGTGGTTTTTCATATTTTAGTGAGCCAAAGTAGGATAAATGCATAATTTGATGTCTTTTCATAAACAGATAATATGGTTTCTTTGTTCTATCCAGAACTTTCTAGACTCTTAAGATCTAAAGCACTAAGCAATGCTGAGAAAAAAGAGACATTTCAATCTTACATGAAGAGACTGTGTCCATCTCTCTGTCCTTTTCCTCCTACATACAAATTACAGGATAGACATATTTCTGTGAATGAACGGGGATCAGCAAGCTCAGCTGTGGTCTGGCGTGTTTTACACAAGAATCAGGTAATTAACACATCGAGGCAGGTAATTAGTGCAATGTCTCATAAAATCAGCCTTCAGTTTTATTAGAGATCATTATCTATTAACGTCATAAATTTAAGAACTTATTACAGTCGTGGCATTTTAGATCTACAGATAAAAAGTCAGACTTGGCCTATGTAAGCTTAAATTAATTTCATTTCCATTGCATATTTTGAGATGTGGTATCTGCCTTCCATCACATCAGGTGCATCAGAAGTAACTCCATGAATGACAAGTGAATTAATATTTGTTACAAATTTCATGGCCTGTAGTGTCTGTGGGTATTGGAATGAAAGTCCTATATATAGATGTAAAAGTGTTTAATATTCTAACACAGATTTTTCATGCAGAAAGAAAGCACAGCTTCCAGAAACCTATACCATTGTTTCAAAGAGAAATATTAAAAATTCAAACCCAGGTATTCATTTATGGATCAATAAATAGCAGTCGTATAGTTTTATGGCTGTGTTTAATCTCACATATGTAAAATGTTCTGTGATATATGACCACTATTTATATGCATTTGAGGAGCTCTTCTATAGGAATGCTCAGCCTCCTTCCCTTGGGAGCTACACGGTTAAAAAGAAAATGAGCATCAGAGCTTGAAGGAACAAATACATCCCAAGATGAAAAAATAATTTATAAGTAGCAAGTTCTAGAGAAATCACACATACTGATCAAGTGTGACATCAGGATCTCTGTGAGCTCAGGGCTGTGCCATAAGTCACACAGGCCAGTTCAGTCTCACAGGCTGTTAAAAACCACTCGAGAACTCTCCACTACCTGCTGCTTCTGCCTTCTTTCCCTGGCCTGGAATACATTATATGTTCATAACCTGCCTCAGGAACCTCTGCTCTCAGAAATTACCTTTGCTGTTTTGGCAGAATAGCTGTGCATATGAGTTTGGCTGTAGCTCATTCTATTTAAAGGAAACAATAAGGAGAAATAAGGCGTAACATGGTAATATCTCAGTCTGACCTCTGGGCTCTGATAACTTTTCCATCAAATTACTGACTTAGCCCAAGCTGCTTTTGGCAAATTCCTGTTTCATAACCTTGTCCCTGTCTCCTCTGTAATGAACCAACTCGTGTTCCTGCAGTGCAGGTGGGTTTCCATAAGGATGGGTTCAGCTTCCAGCTTTGGGACGATACAGTTCCTGTTCTCTGGCAGAGATGGATCTGTGGTTTGACTCAGTACAGCAATTCTTGCTTTTCTAACATTTACTTATGATATGTTCACGTGGAGTTCCATGGTCTGGCTTCGGCACATCTCATTTATGTAACAGTTTCAGGATCAAAGGTGTCGTGGTTCTCTTTGCACTCCTGGATGATGTGGATCACAGCAGATGTTGGCATAAGACTTGTAATGAAAGTTAGAAAGTCCTCAACTTCCAGGTCTGTGCTGCTTTCCCTTCATATTTAACCTGTGGGAAATGTCCTCTTGTCACTCAAACTATGTATATAATATATAACATATAATTCTTGTTTTAGATGTTGCAGTTTTATATTATTCATTAACCCTAATATTGCTGTCTGTGAGGTGGATTTTCTCTCTGAGCACAGCTCTTGGCACTTCGTTTCCTTAGCTCTCAGTTTTCCTCCTCCTGACCTTTTGAAGAATCTTTATAGATTGAAAAGGGAGAAAATGTTGAAGAATGTGAGGCATTAAAATCTCTACAGTTGTTTTCAATTCGTCTCTGTTAAAAATCTGCATAATTTTTTAATTGGAATAAATACTGACCTACAAGGAAGATGAAAAACCTTCCAATTTAAAAGAAGCAGGCAAAAATAACTAACTCGCCTCTCCTTGCATCTTCTAAATTTCAGGTTTGATAGATTATTCCTTCAGATTCCAGATATATTATATCCTTCAGTCTAATATTCTGGATACATATTGACAATGCTACTATTGCATAAATGGGGAAAGATGACCTGGTGTTTTAAGCAAAAGATGATATATGGGACTGATTAATTTATTTAGAACTTTATTGGAACTTGTTGAACTAAAACTATTTTTTCCAATATTTGTTCTGGTGACAATTATATGAACTCTGTTGACCTTTTTTTGCAATAATAGTGATTGGATTCCTTCCTCTCTCTCTTTATTATAACAAAGAATGTTGTTTTATAGGTGTCTGCCTTGATTTTTTTAACACTTGCCAGTTTTTTTTTAAGTAGATAATAAGTATTTTTAATTGAATTACCTATATGAAAAAACCTGCATTTTTAACAGGTTTAAGGGGGAAAAGTATTTCTTTTTTATGTCCCCAATACTTTGTCTCATCATCTGATGAGTGTGCATATGAATATATAGATTATTGGTCACTGTGAAGCTAAACCATTTGTCTGGAAAATTTAGAGATCCTTGGATTTTAAGCCCTATGGACATGTAATTAAGAACATAAGGAAGAGCATAAGCACCTGAGCTATGGCTCAGACCCAGTTTTGATGAATTATATGTGTAATGAAAAGAGAATTCTTGGAGTAATCACTAAATTAACTGTAACTTTTCTGGAAGGAGCATCACTAGTCTGGAGCTTCCATCTCTTTGACCCCAAGAAGAGGCACAGTAGGTCATGGAATCATAGAACTGTAGAATCACAGGGTGGTTTGGGTTGGGAAGGACCTTAAAGACCATCCAGTTCCAACCCCCTGCCCTGGGCAGGGACACCTTTCACTATCCCAGGTTGATCCAAGCCCTGTCCAACCTGGCCTTGAACACTTCCAGGGATGGGGCAGCCACAGCTTCTCTGGGCAAACTGTACTCACAGGGAGAAGTTTCTTCCCAATATCCAACCTAAACCTACCCTCTTGCAGCTTGAAGCCCTTTCCCCTTGTCCTATCAACACCCAAATCTGGGTTCTTTGCTTTTTGAGGGCTAGTCTTTTGGCCAGGGAAAATCCATGGTGCCACGGATTGTGAACCCAGATCCTAGGATGGATTTGAACCCTAATTTTCCTTAATGGGTGAATATGCTAACATGTGATCCAGATAAATCTCATAATACTGTAGAACTCAACAGAGGCTGTACATTTTGGAAAAATTATGTTAACCCACCACTGTCAAATGTAAAAGGGAATTTTATACTGTCTGTTCCCCACTGATATATGTTTGGCTGTCATCTTATTTCATAGTTCAGGCAATTGAAACACTGTTTAAATGTGTGTCATAAACCTACAGATAAGAACATTTCCCTGCTGGATTTAAGCCATTACCCCCAAAGGTGTTAAAGAAATCCCGCTGTGTGTCACTTTTTAAGATCAAGGGGCATTTTTGATATTAATGCCTAGAAAAGGCAGATGAACACTAACAGCTGCTTATCCACAGGCTGGTGAATTGAATAGGGAAATACTTCTATTCTGGAAGTCATATCTCCAGAGAAAAATGATAAATTGTGAGCATCCTTAAGTAAGAGTGATAGTCTCCAAGGATAGTTGAGCAAGACTGATAATATAAAATATGTAAAACAGGGAAAATATTTAATACTTCTGTTTCTCAGCTCTAAAGAGTTGGAAGGGTTGTGTTAACAATATATACGGTGCTGCTGTGCTCAGGCATGCAGGAGAAATGCAATATATTAGTTCTCAAATCACTAGTTTGTGAAATGCGTTTCTGTATCCAGGGATTTTCAGGACTGTTACACTGATAAGGAGTCAAGGGCAGTCTCCTCACGGGCTGGGATGACACTCTTGGGAGAAGAAGGGAATACAAGAAAAGGAGCAGCAGATTAGGAGCTGGACATTTTAGTGTTTCTTTACTTCCAAATGCTGGTATTTTTTAACTCTTCTGTCTGCAGCTATTTAAAGCTCTCTGGCAGCTTCAGTTCTGACTTAAGTCCTCCCTAGAGCTGATGAATCACCCCTGTGAAAAGGCCTTCTGTAGGAAGTCATGGCGTACAAGGAGAACCTTCCACTGTAAGAAGTTTATTCCCACAGGAATTACATATAATTGGATTTCCTGATACCATAATTCCCACAGGAATTGCAGAGAGAAGCTTTCCTTATACACCCCAATACCAACGTTATGGTATGAAAGTCACCATGAGCAAAATACTTGGGAGGCCAGCAACAATGTGGAGGAATATCAAAGATTCCAAGTCTTCTCCACTGTTTGATCATCTAACAGAACAACCTTGACATTTTGCTGGTTTTTTTATGCAAGGATGTCACAGCAAAAACCTGGAGAAAGGGAAGATACAGCCCCACCAAAGGGTTTAAGATGCACATTTTATTCAGATTATACCATCAGGGCTGAGATCCTGTGGAATTAGAGCGAATGGAAGGAATAAAATCTGCTCTTCTTTTCTGAAGTCTCTGGGAAAGAAGGAGACAGCAAACACACCAGGTGTGTCCTTCCAGGTGACTTTCAGGTGAGGGGAGCTCCTTTACAGGCAGAGGTGCAATTTATTGTTTCCTGTACCAAGTTAATGGAAGAAGTCTGAGAAGCCATAACCAAAAACGATAACAAAAACCCAAAAGCAAACCACCAAAAAACCCCCAAACCCCAAAAAGCAAAATGAAACAGTATTGTTTACTTCACTGGACAGCTTGTTAAACTGAAAGTTCTAGTGGATTTATTTTATAATTATTATGAAAAAAGAAACAGATGTCAGACAGGTATCTTTTCTAGGCAATTCAGTTTTCTCACCAAAAAAAAAAAAAAGGAAGATTTCCTGCTTAGAACTCTACCATTAAAGATCCTAGACCCTACATTTAGGTTAGGGAAGTCTGGGATTCAGACTCTGCAGCTTTTTGCTGTATTTTAGGTGGTGCATCTGAATTTTCTTGTATTTTCTGGTTGGCTAAGAGAACATAATTATTTTCTACACCTACACTGTGTGAAACACGTAACTTCAGTCCACCAGCCTCAAGGGACCGGAACCTCACCGTAACGTTTTATAGCTTGAGAGAATTTTTTTAGAACTGAAAACTGGGATTAAGACCGTAAATTCTTACTAAAAAAAGTTGATTCTCAGTTATGTGTGGCTTCGTGATTGATCACTGGATCCTGCTCTGCTAATCTCAGCTTGCCAGTAAAGCCTTTATGACTATGAGAATTTTAGGTCCTTTGAGTTTCAGTGATAGATTCCTTAAAGCTGCTCAGGTTTCGCTGGATAATTGCTTCATCTTTAGGGCATCACTTTAGGCCCAGAGAAATGTGAGGTCTTTTTTAAAACAGTTATTGTTCTTTTTGAGCTGCTTGCAACCTACAACATTAAACAAAGCAAAAGCAGAACCAGGAACAAATGATCCATCCCCCCCTTGCTTGGCTCCGTAGGGCAATTTCAGTCTGCTGTCTGATACTGTTTGCTGAAGAAGTCAAGGACAGAAGGAGAAAGCTGTAATGAGAGTCTTGATTTGAATTTTTAGCATGTTTTTCCTTTCAGGTTAGGAACCCTGTGTGGAAGATCTGTGGGTTTTAAATCGAAGTGCAGCCACAAAGCCTCCCGCCAGCAGAGTTAGTTTCTCTGGTTGTGCTTAAAATGGTTCCTCTGTTGCATGCACAAATCAGCTTCCTCTGTGAAAGCAGCAGAAAGCTTGACTCAAAAGTAACTTATATTAGTTTTGATGGAAGAATTGTAGGCCATGAATCTTAGAACTCTATTTCACAGTTTTTCACCAAAGTATCACTGACTTTCCCTGAGTCAGAAACGGCAGAGCCTCACCTGTGCAGTTGTCACAAGGATGGATTTTGGGCTGCCTGAATCAGAAAGCTTTCCTGCACCTTGTCACGTGCAGCTCCGTTTGCCCAACAGTGAATTTTGGTAAAGTTGCACGTGACTATCAATAGCACATAATAGTAGAGTCCTCACTGGAAAAAAATTGGAAGAGGCACAGCATGTTCTGTTATTTAGTGGGAGGCAGAAGTTCCTGCTTTTCTTAGTCTTTGAGCTCTTGATTTAGAGAACTGGAGTTCCTTCCAGAATCCCTTTCAGGATCACCCTTATGGAAAACTTAGACCTTCACCAGTCCAGGTACAAACATTTGAAATTAGAGAGAAAATAAGGGAGAATTGGAGCAGAGCTGCCTGCCACATTTTGTCACCTGGAATATATTCTGCACCCTCATGATCTTTGAGGTTGAGGTTTTCAGTTTGCTAAGAACACTTTTGCATATTATTGTAATGACCCTTTAAGCCATGTATTTTCTCCCTTAGGTTTCCTTTCACTTCACCGTCTCACTTCCTCCATTCTGTTGTCTTTGTTGCCACTGTATCCTTTGATACTTTTTCCACTCTTCTTTTATGCTTACTTTCCATTTGTTGTGTTTTCCTTTATTCTCTACCAACTATTTTTTCCTTTCTTATTCTCTCACTTCATTACTGTCATCATTCTTTTTCCCTCCCCGCATTCCTGAATTATCTAACATAGGCCACTTATGCTGGTCATTCCTAGTATTTCTGCTTTTATTTCTGTTATTTTCTCTCAGGAAAGCAAAACATCCCCGTGCCCATATATACATAGTTGGTTTCTTCTGGTCACCCTTAAAGAAAAACTGAACCCTGCATAAACCATGGAAGAGCAGAATATATTCTGGGCAGCAAAATGTGTGGGGCATCTTTGGTCAAATTCGCCTTTATCATTCCTTTAATTTTACGTGTTTGCACCTGTACCTGGACTGGTGACCTTTGCAGTCGCCCTCACAAACACATAAACTTATTACACTCACATAACTCTTCCTTCAAGGGGTCTTTTCTCTGACCCTCACACATCCAGGACCTGTTGCTGACTCCAGCGAGGTTTCCCTTGTGCACATCCAGGGGAAAGGTAAAGGCTCAGGAGTGACTGGATCTAAAGCAGAATCTGTGCCTTGTTTCTCCCTGATGGGGTCAAACAAGCCTTAAGAGAACAAGAACCAGCACATCATGCAAGGTGTTCAGGCTCAGGATCCCTGAGCAGGATGGCAGCAGCACTGAAGGACATTTCTAGAGGGGATGGTGACTCCTGATCCAACAGGACCAGGACAACAGTGAGGGCAGGGTCTGACTGACTTTCCTCCCTTTGGTTTGCATATGGCGGGAGGCTCCTGATTGCAGCCTGGAGGGAAGTGTCACCAGTGAGACTCACCAAGGTTTGCATGTTGGTGTCAAGCCTGGAGTCCAACACTGAAGCAATACAAGAACTGCGGCTTCTTTGTGTCAGCAAAGGCTCCCTTTGGAAACCATGTTGCTTAAGGTATCACTCAGCCATAAAATAATCAAACGCACAAAGTAAACCTTGTTGATTACATTTTTAGCAAAAGCAGCTATTAATAAAATAGATGCTTTCTTGAAAAACCTTTGAAACCTCGGGAAAACCCAGAACTCTTTCTGCCTGGAACTGTTGTTCTTGAAACTGTTTTCTTCAGTTCTCTCTTTCTTTTTTCTTTCCCTCCTGCTTTCCACCAGCGTGTGCCGTGAGGCAGCAGGGCTGCTGCCCTGTGGTGGGAGAGGCACAGCAGCAGCAAGGCTGGCGTTCAGCCTTGTCCCCTTTTGCCTGAGGGAAACATGCCCTGGAGGTCTTGAGAGCTGGAAGTGAGGCAGTGGAGACAGGCTGCTGCTCCTGTCAGAGCCCAGTGTTCGGAGCCCAGTGTTCGTGCTGCCTCTGTCCACTGCTCTTCCTGGCGAAGGGGCAAAGGTGTCTCTTTTTTTGCCTACATGGTGTTCTGGGCTCTGCTGTCACCTGTGTGCAGAGTCATTTGCAAACAGGCTCCATCACTGGGGAGCAGAAATGTGTTTTTTTTAAACCCTAGGCAGATTTATAGTCTGGTTTCCTGTCAGATCTTTGCATTTTCCTTCTCAGCCCCTCCCAGTCTCTGACACACTTTTTCTTACTTTCTGTGCGGCTTTTTGCTGTTCTGATACCAGTGCACCAGATTCTCCCGAAACTTTTGTACTTTAGGGGCCAGGGGGTGTTTTGCTCCTCGTGTTTTCTTTGCTTTTCAACAGCTGCAGAGCAAAATAAGCTCTCCAAGACTCCTGGAAATACCCAGAGAATTTCATGGAGGCAACGTAGAGATTTTGATCCTGCAGCAGCTGCAGCAAGAGCCCGGTCACTCATGAGCACCCAAGGTAAGGTCAGAGCAGCTCCACCTCCCCGGTCCAGCACAGCACTTGGCTCTGATCACTACGAGTTCCACTTTCACCTTTCACCTTTTTTGTGTTGGTTTTCAAGGGTGTGGTTCCTGGAAAATGGTTGTGTTTGCACCTTCCTTGCACTCAACGTCTCTTCTTACTTTGCATGCGGAGCCTTGAGTTCAGGGAGGCAAACGGGCTGGAGCTGGGGGTGCAAATGTGTTCTTGAAGACTCCACTGGGAAGGAGTGTAGATATGGAAGTCTAGAGAGGGGAGATGAAAGGACTGCTCTCCAGGAAATTTCTGGATCTGCCCATGGTGTGTTGTGCCCTTTCTTTAAATCTCTTCATTGCGATTTATGCTTTCTACTGACTAATAGAATCTCTCGTATTTGTTTTTTTAAATATTTTAATATGTTCTTCTCAGATACTTTATTCTTAATACTATATATCTCTTATTTTTATCTTTTTCATCATCTTTTTATGCTTGCCTTTCATCAAGCATATTTTCTGTGTGACAAATGTTTCCCATCTTCATTCCTTTCCTTTCTCTTTGCCTTCTCTTTCGTGCCTGTGCGATAGACTGCACATCCTCCCACAAGTTCTTAATCTTTCTTTCCTTCCCCTCTGTCAGTTCCTTCTTGGTGTGGTGTTCCCCTTTCCCACTGCTCCTCTGGCTTCTCACACACACTCCTAGTTCCCGCTCCATCCTCTCTCTTGTGTGCACTTTGCTGCTCTGCCCACTTCATTTTGCACACCCAGTGGTGTTGCGTCTCCACTGGGTTGTCCTTGCACGTCTCTGTCCTGTCTGTCGCTTTCATATATCTGTGCAGGATGTGCATATTTACAGTTTTGGGGACGCATCCCAAAATACAAGACTCCTACACTTGCATAGCTTCCTTCCACTTCTCAGACTCACATTTACTTATTCACAACAAATAACCACTCTCATCCTGTCTCTCCGTTTCTTTCTGTCTCAAAACCAGAATTTTCTAACACCTATAACACCCCTTAGTTTCCTCTCCACTCACAAATACAGCCTGCCCTGACTTTGTGTATTCTATCCCTTCTCTTTCTACCATCCTACTCCTTCCTATCTCCTTACCACAACTCTCTATCAGGTTTCTCTGCCTGTTTTTATCTTGATGTTGCATTCAAATTGGGAGGAACTACTGATGCATATGGGCTTACTCTGCTGCCTTCCCATCCCCGCCGTGTCCTTGCAGGGAAATTGGAGGAGGCATTGCAGGCTCTCAGCTCCTTTCTTCTGCAGAACATGCAACCTGCAGCTGAGGGAGAGCTTAGAGGTGGGACTGAAAAATGGGAGACTACAATTCAGAATGTCTTGGGAAAACTGTAAAAAAAATAGTTCTATCTGATCACAATCCTTTTTACTAAACTTCATAAACTTTTTGATTTCCTGCCCCACAGCAGAACTTCTGGTCTGACACTGGTATAGTTTTTGTCCTGTTGAATCTTATGGGATCCCAAGTCTCAGAGGTAGAGGTTCTCAACTTTAATAATTTAGTGGGAATAACTTTGCTCCTCGGATCTGGAAACAGCTCAGTTCTTTTATACCAGATAAATCGGTGAGTCACCAGGATCAGCCATGGCTAAAAACTGCATCCAAGGACAATATCTGGTATTATACCTTGCTGAAGTTTGTAAGCTTTAAATCAGACATGACAAATAAGTACATTTCTTTGATGAAGCTTTTTAGCCTTACCTTCTTAAGCAGGACTGTTGAGACTGAAGATTTATTTCTACGGATGTTCTGGTATGGGCTTTTGGGAACTGAGTAAGGATCACTTATTAAACTCAGCTGAATTAATAGGAGAATGATTATGTGGTAGAATTCTCTTTAGCGATCTGTCCCGCTCTCTCAAATTGTCCCTCTCCTTATGAGTGAAAGGAGCTTAAATTTTATGTTTGCAATTATAATATATCCTTTCTGATTCAGAGCTAGAAACTGTGGCCTTTGAGCTGTGAGCATTCTCTTCTGAATACAGAAGCAGGTGCATTAAAATATCTTTGCCTTTTGGATCTTGCAAGAAGTCCACAAATCTAGAACAATAAAACAGGAGATGCTCATTTTATACATACGGGTCTAACATGACTTTTACAACTCATCTTGTGCTGTGAATAGCACTTGTTCTTTTGAGTCATCCTACAAAACTTACTGATTTTGTGTTTTTTCTTCCCCCCTCTCCCCTCCCCAGTATCTTGTGCCATCCTTACTGGTTCTTTCTGTAAAGGTTTGAAGTCTCCCAGGAATAAATGGGCTGAGCCAACATCTCTTTCTCTCTCTTCCTCTTTTTTTTTTTTATGTCATGATAGTTTGCTACATGTTGAGTTAAAAATAGGCATTGTCAGAGTTGGGTTGTTACATTTGCAAGGGGACCTGGAGCAGAAATTTTATTTTTTTATGGTTATGTCTAGTTTCTTGAATCATGTGTCTGGCAGAGGAGAAATTTCAACTGGAAAGACCCCGGAAACTTTCTATCCTACCCAGCAAATTGCTGTATTGAGAGAGGCAACCTCAGCAGAAATACAGGATCACATGTTTGACTCCCTGTTCTTGTGCAAAGAGTTACTTCCAATTAGATTAAATTCTGAATTAAGAGGACAATAAACTTTCAATATGTGTGAGAAGAGAGAACCATCTGACTGCAGGTATCTGTTAAAATGAAAGGCAATTTGAACCTGCCTCCCAGGCAGCTGGGATATGCTGAAGAATCTGAATGCCATAAACTAAATGACCTTGGGTTATATACTGTTGCTTGGTGAAACTTTTCCTCAGTTGTATGGAATGATTGCTCACAGAGGATGAAATTTATAGAGATCTTTACATCTCTCAATATTATGCCTCTATTATTGAGAGAGAGCAAGGTACCCACTTGTTAGCAGATGTCTCAACTGTCTCTTTGATATTGAAATGCATGTTTCATGAAATATGAATCTTTCACTTAGATGTGGTCATTAAGTTGTGTAACTGATGGTGGAGTCTGACCTGGGGCAGCTTTCTTTGCCAGTATCCTCCAAAGCAATCTAAACTTAAAAGAACAAGGAATATGGGACTGGGCCCTGTGATTTTCAAACTGGAGTGTGAAACCATAAACTCACCAAATTTAGTCAGTCCTCTCTTTTTCTTTCTTTTCATTCTTTACTTTCTTTCTTTCTTTCTTTCTTTCTTTCTTTCTTTCTTTCTTTCTTTCTTGTCCGTTTTGTCACTGCTGTCTGTAGGATTTGCATTTGCAGAACACTGTCTGCTTTGCTGCAGATCCAATATCTGCAGTGAATCTGCAATTCCTCTTTCAGAACAAATGATGGGGTTTTCTCAGGTGTACATGCAATAAGATTCTCCATTTCCTCCCTTCCCCCAAATTCTCTCTTAAGTGCTGCCTTCACCCTCTAGTCTGGGTCAGTTATTTAATGACAATGAACATTTTCAAGGAAGGTAACCTTTCTGCTTGTGATTTGTTCAAGGACTCTGGAATTATAATGGTTGCTGTCAAATGTATATAATTGGTCTCTGTGGCACACATCCAACGAGTGATAAAAGCTTCCTTTTCTCTGCTGCTTTAGTCTGTATTCTCTCCCTATATCACCCTCTCCCTTTTGCTCCTCTCAGGCAAGAGAGGACAGTGTCAGGATGTTTAATGTGCAGTTTGACCAAACAGCAGATCTGCCACATTCCCTGTCATGGAATGTCCCAGCTGTGGGCAGTGGATTTGGCTGGAAGTTTGCTCACTGACTTTGGTTAAACATGAAGGTCTTCTCTAAACTTTGATTTCAAACACCTCTCTTCCTTCATAACCTTCTGCCAAATATTTGGGCTCTAGAAATGGTGACAGTTTGTGAGTAGCATGAATTCACATCCTTAGTGATCTTCACGGGGTGCATGTAACATCTTACAGCGGGGAAGGACTTTGTACTTTCTTCTACAAAAAGCCAACACACAGGCTTTAGAGTTTTTCACAGCTGATAAAAGTACATTACTGGTAGCACCAAAAATTGGCAATGTCTTGTGCACTGTCTGCTGCTGAATGTGTAGTGAGGAGAATGTTCCTGTAACGTTAGTCCTGCAAAACCTATTTTATCTTCAGGGCTGGCTGGGGCATTACTTGCTGATGCTGTCTACTTCAGTGAATCTGTTTAGCAGCTCAAGAGGCAAGAGAAATTTGTCAAATCTCACTGGAAATCTATCAGAAATGTCAAATGAAATGCTGTAACATTCTGGTTTTGTCAAACGGATAAATGTATATACAGCTGTGTGTGTGATATTATCTGTAGTAATTGTTGCCTCAGTGAATTTTTCTCTGTGAAGTAACTTGGTGTAGTGTTAAGGGATATGCTTGTTCTGGTCCCCGAGGCCAGTTTGGCCTTACACAAAGATAATTGTTATTTACCCAAGTCAGCCCTGGTTTTTGTGGTTCAAGAGAGGAATCAGCTTCAGTGTAGCCAAGGAAAGGATCCCCACTGGCCTCCTGAGCACTGGGTGTTTGCTGGCAAATTCTCCTCAGGTTGTAATTGAGATGCTGAAGGGTAAATGGAACATAAGGTTTCTGTTTAAACTGGGATAAGGATCTTTTTCCTTTTGAATGCAGGAAAAAACGTAGGCTAGCAGTACATATATGGTTGTCATTAGCAGTTAATGGATTGTTTCAATTTCATTTTTATAGCTCTATATGTGTATAAACATTTCCAATCTATCTGTGCCCATATTTGAAATCAGTATGAGTGTGTTTAATAGGTTGTTACACACGCTTAATATATTTGAGCACAAAAGTAAGTTCCCCCAAGGTTTGAAACACTAACAAAGACACCTTCCAAATATTCCCTTCAGGGAATTTTGAATCGTGAGGAAACTGGGAAAGCGCCCCAAGGTACTTTCAACTCTTTTGCTAAAGATTACACCAAATACATTGCCAAACTACAGTGAAAATGGTGATTGAAACTTTTCTCCTTGATCGTGAACAGAGAGATTATAATATATGTAAGATAATTTGAAGGGTTTGTGCTTTTAACATGTCAATTAAAAGGCCAGTGACCTGCACTGCTCGCTGATCAAACTGGTCCATTTCATAAAGTCTGTGTTTAAACGAACATTTCCTCCCTGGTTGCAATTTTGACTCTGAAATCTGCTGGTGGACCCCAGTCTTTTACAAGAACAAGTCACAGTGTCTTTACAGCATCTGCTTCCTGCATCCCTATTTCCTGGCTTTTTCTGAATCATAGAATTATTTAGATTGGAAAAGACCTTTAGGGTCGTCGAGTCTAACCATTAACCCAGCACTGCCAAATCCAACACTAAACCATGTTTCTGAGCACCACATCAAGGTAATTGCCATTCCAGATGGTTTTTTGTAGTTTATAATGAGGTAGTTACTGAGATCAGCAAACTCACCTCACTAATGAGTTGCACTGACTGAAAATACAGAATTCCATAAATTTTTCCCACCTTCTTTACTATTACTGAGCTGATTTTCTCCTGAGGGAAAAAACTAAGCTCACGAAAAGACTCTTCCCTCCTACTACACTGCTAGTCTTCCTTCACAGTTCCTGCCAAAGTAAGTCAGAATAAGTCTCAGTATTTAATTGTTCAAGAAGATATTTTGGGTGTGTTTCATCCTTTCAATAACATCCTCCTGTACTTCCATTAACGTATTTTTCAGGAACATCCAAGACTAACAAGTTTTATTGTAGAAGGTTTAATTTCCTTCTCTCTTTTATCCTCTCATTTTCGCAATTTGTGCCACGAAAGACAACAATGCATTATGATACAAAAAAAAAAATAAAATTTAAACATTTGTGTCAGGATAGAAAGGAGCATGTTTTCCTTTTGCTTGCTTGAGAAAAATGAAGGAGCTTTACATTTCCTGTAAGGCTGGAAATGCTGAATCTGTTGGGTTTTTTAATCTGCAAGTCTGTGGCCTGAAGGAAAAGTGATACTTGGGTCTTTTCATATGGAGTGTTACGCTGCAGAATGGAGGGTTTGTGACTCATCCATCTCCACACTGAGAACAACATCCAGGTAGTTTTGTTGGATTAAACACTGTTGACAGCAACACCTTCAGTGAATCACTGAACAACAAGGGTTGCACACCTGGGACACTGGTGTCTGGCTTGATATTTACCTTGGAAGCCATATGATGGTAGAATGGGACTTTTTCACCTATGAGGAACAACTGGAAAATGCTGTGCCTGAGACAGAAATGATCAGAATTTGAATGCCCCCGTGAAGGCTGTGGATTTAATGACTGGTACACTGTAGTTCATGCTGCAATGCAGGAAAGTGTAAACTCCTTGCAACTGCATCATGATATTATAGCATGCTAACAGTGCAGAGATCCAAAGCTATTTGAGCAGGATAGGATTAGAAATCTCGAAAGCATTTACAAGTCTTGGCTATTAAATAGCTCACACCATCAGCAGAGATCTAGTAGAGTCTCTATACAAAGGGACTGATCAGTAAAGATTATTTGGACATTCAACTACTGTGAGAACAGAACGTGAGAAAAGGCACAGGGTGGTTTGTTACTGGTCCTTTGGACCTCACAGGACATCCCAAGCCCTCTCTCCCTTCAGCCTGACCAGTTTGACAGTGACCAGTGACTCACCTCACTTGTCTTGTTTAATATCTTCTTTCCTCTTCCTTTCTGAATCTGATTCCCAGCCCAAATGAGGCAGATTGATCGGGTGAGAGAAGGTACTGACAAACTTCCCTCTACCCAACATACTCCAGAGCTGGCTGCAGTCACCTCCAGTTTGTGACTGATCCTAAGGGAAATGATCCAATGCATCAAGGACAGCAAATGGACAAAAAAATCTGGCTGAAAGCAGAGACAGTCCATTGTGCTTCAGCAAGGGTTCTGACCTCGCTGACAAAACTGTATTTTTAGCTGGGATATTCTTGCACTTGTTTTCTCTTGTAGAGAATGCCTAACACACACAGTTGGCTGTAGTAGTACAGGTTGTTTTTCTGTGTTTCAGACAATGTGGTCCAAAACTGATCCTCTGATTGTGAACGTAGAGCCCTGTGAAGAGTGATGAGAGCACCACATTCTGTGGGCTGGTCAATGCCACATCCTGGCCTTCTGTGTTGTGTTTTAGGTGTCTGGAAATGTGTTCCTGCCCACCTTCCCCTTCCCCTCATGTGAAGGCAGTGAACTCTGTAACCTCAAACTATAACTTTGTTCTACCCTGAATATGGTTGTATGCAGCCAAGTCCAAGAGAAAATTTCCTACCTAAACCAGAAATCCTCATTTTCTCCAGAGAAAAAGACAGTGTGTGGAGTGAACCCATTCTGATGGTTGGATGTGGGTTCTGAGCCACCAGCTGGACCAATCTGCCCTGAAAAGGAACAGTAACATTTCTGGCCAAGTGCCAAAAGTTTCCATATAAGAATCCAAAAGGAGCATATGGTTATTGCTTTAAACTTGCCTTATTCTTTAAAAATAGGCTTTACTGGAATTTCCCATTTCAGATCCTCGAACTCTGAAGTGAGAAAGTGTAATTCCTTTTTTTTTCCTTGCTAGAGTGAGTGATACCATAAATATTAGAAAGAAACAAAGAGTTATTTCAGGAATTTGGACTGGGATAAGTCTGATTTATGGAGAGTGACATCACCACTCCACTGAAGATACAAGGGACTGTACATCAGTTGTTGGAAGGATGCTGTTTGTCCTTGCTCAGCTCACCTCAACTCTGCCCTTCACCTCATCACCAGCACTGCTGATAAAATATCCAATGCTCTCCAAGTCAGTCCTGGCAATGACATCTCTGGGTTGTTGCTGTTTGCTATTGCAAGTGAATCATCATGTAACAGTGGTACAAAATTGTCCTGATGTATATAAGGACCGGCAATAATAAAGCCCTTTTTACACCAGAGACCCCATTTATCCCCATGTTGTCATTGAGAGCAGCCAGGGGCACACCCACAGAATCACAGAATTAACTAGGTTGAAAAGGACCTTTGAGATCATCAGGCCCACTCACAGTTACTCCTAAAGCTTTTCTAGAAATCTGGGAATTATTAGTAATCAGTGGCTCTCAGGACAGGTCCTGTAAACACCTCCTCCCACACTGAGTTGCTGTGAACAATTTCTGAGTGAGTCTAAAGGAGAAAGTACAGTTTTGTGGTTAGTGCAGTTCACCAGCCCTTGTGAGCTGTCCCACGGTACTTGGCCTCCTCTCTCCGGGATGGTCTGGAGCAGGTGCTCCCTCCCTGAGGCATCTCAAGGAGCAGCAGGAGAACCCCTGTCCCTGCCTTCAGCTCAGGTCACTGCTGCTGTGCAGGGAAACGTCCTCATGTGACCTTCTCCCACATGGGTGGGCAAAGTCAGAACAAGAGCTCCTGACCTCTCGAGAGCCCCGGAGAGAAGGTGGCAGAGACAGTTCACAGGAGACAGAATTTCATCCAGTAATGCCACCCACTGATGTCAGCCAGGACATTGCTTCTAGGAGTGCTGACAGTGGAAAGGCTGGACACGTTCCGATTTGAAGAGGCTTTTTCAATTCTCCATATGCTTCCTTTAAAAAAATTCCTTTCATCTTTCTGATGTTTGCAGTACCCTGGAGAATAATGAGAGTTCTTTCCTCAGTTGATGAGTCTATTGCTTTTACAGGATTTGAAACACTTGCTGACCTGAGTAGCTTATAACAAAACAGGATTTTGAATTCCAATCCAACTTGCTCTGCCTTGCTTCTTTTTCTAATCCAGAGCGAACCTTATCTGGTTTTATTTTGTATTTCTCATGATGCTGTACCATGCTGGAGTAATTACTGGCACGGAGGGTCGAAGGGCCTTGCTATCAGCAAAGGAATACTGCAAACAAAGCACATCATTCTTAAAATATCTGAAACGTGAGTGGAGGAAAGCAGGAGTTAAATTGGCTCCTGCATAACAGTTGTTTTGTTTTACGCTTGGTGTTCCATCCCTGTACCTAATTCCTCAGTCTTGTCTTCCATGGTGACTTCGTTAGCAATGAGATGCTAATTAAATTTCATATTTACGATTGGAAAATAAAATCATTGGACCTTTTTTAAATAGATTTTTATGAGTTTTGGCTCAGTTAGCTGAGTCAGCAGCATGGATTCTGCAAGGCTGAACTCACCGGCTTTGAAAAAAAAAAGATAAATAGAGCAAGTAATGATGAAAGGAGAGTCTAATCTAAAACCTCATACAGTTTCTACACTGTATTAGCTTTTGAGCATAAGAAAAATAAATTTGTTTTGGTTCCTCATAGAAATAAATACTGTTAGTCATGTAGAAAGAGCCCTTCTTTTATTACGTCTCAGAGGGTTCAAAGCTTAAATTTTCATTTAATTCTTAAAGTCTCCAGTTGTGGCTGGAGACAATATGCTGAAAAGAGATTGATGCGTCAGCAGCATTTGCTATCACCTGTTAGCTGTCAAAAGACTTATTTCACACCTTCAGAAGGGTTAGAATTACCACAGGTAAGCACTGACACACAGCACCTGCCCTCTTCCCTGTGCAATGTGTCCTCCTGGACAGTTTAAACAACATTGGAGAATCAGAGCTACCTAAATACTGCTGCCAGCCAGATTTATAGGCACTATCTAGAGCAGCTTCTTATTCATGTAAAAATTAGCACCTCACAAAGCTTTAAAGGCCTATTTTTCCAGTATTTAGGATTTGAAGAATGTTCCAGTTGTGAGAAGATTTTTGAAAGAGCTCAGCTTCAATTTCAGTGTGTACAAAAGACCTGATTTTAAAAAGTGTTTAACGCTCAGCAGCTCTGTGATTCATTGCACTATCTTATCCCACACTCTGAGGCAAATCTTGCAAAAATCTGGCCATTTATTTTGATGCCTAAATACCACTTGAGCTCTTTGAAAATCTGACCCTAATTACGAGTTGTGGCCTCGAGTAGGAATGAGAAATAGGGGAAATCAATCCTCACGGGTGGGAGCCGTTTGCTGGTGCTCATCCCATGTGTAACTTCACTCCAGACATAAATGCAACACTGCTTTTAAAACAAAGCCTCTTCTGCACATCCTGCAAACGATGTTGTTGTCAGCCTGTGCTGAGGAATTGTTATGCTTCAAGGTAAAATTTGGAGAACGAAACAAAACTTCTCCCGACTTTGAGTTCATTTCTAGTGTTGAACATCTCCTTAAGATCAAGGCTTGGGTTCAAATAATCCTGAAAAACTTGCTTTTGTAATACGTATTGCTTGTAGGTGCTGTTTAAACAGCAGCTGCCCGTGCTTAAAGACTGGGATGGTCACAGATGGAATGTAATTCTGGCACCACTTTACAATTGTTACTTTCGCAAATATTTATTTCCACAGTCAGCAGAAAATTCAATACACTTCTCGTGCTGCTTCTTACATTGACTCATGCTCAAGAACCACACCAGGTGAAGACAGTCAGATTTATTGCTAGTTTAGTACTTTGCTGCTTTGGCCTTTTCAAAAAAATACACATTAACCATGAACTGAACCGGCCAGAGTTTCCTGATGAGACCAGAGTTTAGTCTCTTCCCATGGTTAGTTAATTCTTCTGGGATAAATTTTCCACATGAAAGCTTTACAGTATTTTATTCTCTATCATCAGAGCAATGGGCTTAGTTATGGAGAGAGCAACAGAAGATGCTTAATTCCTCCTTGCACTGCTTTGAAGGTAGAAAATGTAGAATTGGCAAGTATTTGGTATTATCTCTTCCCCAAGACAGCAAGACAAGGTCATGGAGACGTTACCACTGCAGAAATAATGTACAGACAATGCACAGACAGGCAGTTCTTGCTTTAAATTTCTACAGAAGTGACTCACAGGAGCCTTCCTGCAGGGTGGAGAGGGAATTGTCTCTCTCTTTCCAGGGCTTGCTTTCCTGCTGTTAATTGCAGGCCTTTGAGCGAGGTTTCTTTGGTGACAGGGAATGGATAACAAACCCCAGCTGTGTTACCTGCAGGTGAAAAGGACCTGTTTGAGGTCCTCCTCAGTCCCTTCCTGCTGCATCCAGAGCACTTAGCTCTCTGTGGCTGGGAGAGCACTTCCTCTAAGACTTTCCTCTGCAGGGGTGTCATATTTGAAAGTTGCCCACAACCTCTGTTCAGAAGAAAAGGGAAGTAAGGCAGCCCCCAGAACCTTTCTGTCTGATATTTATAGACAGTAGTTTTGAGAGAGAGGATGGTGGGTGTACGTTTCCGGAGCTACATGACACGGTCCCACAACACTGGTGCAAGAAGAGAGAGGACACAGAGCAAGAAGATGACGAGGTGACCAGAAAGCATAAGTGGGGAAAAAAATGTATTCATAAAACAAGTACAACCATTGCCTTGTGAAACGAAAAATCTAATTTCCAGCAGCAGAATAACTAACTCCTTCTGATTCCTGGTGAGGTGAGGGTTTGCCCTTCCTAGGCAAGGCTGCTGTGATCTATTGTAGACTTTTTCATGTCAAATGGCATCCAGTTGTCCTCTGTGTGTGTTGTGCACCGCTGGCTGAGGTGCTCCTGGAGCTCTGAGCAAGCCGACAAGGATTTGGTCAGTGAGCAGAGCATCAAGGACTATGGCAGGCTGCGATGAGGAGTGAAGTTCATCTCTTCCAGTGACTTCGAGGTGGAAAGGCTACAGGTATTTGTTATGTAAGGTGTGTATGTCATTGTTCAAGCTGCAGCTAAGTTGCATGTGCAAGAGAACAGCCTGTTCTTTAAAATTAGGGTCTGTTTTAAAGTAATAGAAAGACATCACAAGAAGGAGTAAGCTGGACATATCTGTTATTTCTACATGAAGCTATGCATTTACTTAAAATGAGGGACATGTATGTATGAGCCACAGGAGTTCAAAATGAGCAAAATGTATGTGGGAACCTTGAGGGGACTGGACAGTGTTTGATCCAGCAGAATATATTGTTAGCAGTTAGGAACTAAACATGAATGGTTCAGTCTTCCTAGAACTGTGTGGGGAGCTATTTTACCTTTATACAGTGCATTTAAGCTATTTAACTGAATCATATTCCCATCACAATCAATGCATTCTGCCCTTATAATGCAGGAAGCAGTTGGCATGGGGGTTGTTTTTCAGGTGTTTGGAGTAGTTTTTTAAGGTTGGTCTTACTATGAGGGGTTTGAGAGTTGGCTTCTTATTTGTTCCTCCTTTGTATTTTGTGTATTTTGACTAAATGTAGGATTCTTTATTGGCATGAGGCTGTGTCAGAGGAGGTTTAGGTTGGATATTAGGAAAAGGTTTTTCACCAGTAGGTGATTTGGCACAAGAACAGACTCACAGACTCCCCAGAGGAGAGGTCATGGCCTGACAGAGTTCAGGGAGCATTTGGACAAAGCTCTCAGGAACATCATGGGATTGTTGGGGTGTCCTATGCAGCACCAGGAGTTGGACACCATGATCCTTGTGAGACCCTTCCAACTCAGGAGATTCTACGATTCTTTAGAGTATAGCATTCTGTTTTACTTTCCTGCCATGTTATAAAGCCTGCAGTATGAAAGGCCATTTTCAAATTTTCTTGGGCCATGGTGAATTACAGTGAGATTATCTGACAGTATTAAAGATGGGAGTGTGACCTTTTCTGTTTCAAGAATGGCCTGCACATTTACTGTCAGTTGTTTCTCAATTTGGAGATTGTTGAACTAGGGTGCAATCCTCTCCTCAAAAGTGTTCTGCATTATCCTTTGACTGTTTGGAGATGAGAATATCACCTACAGAGGGTCATGGTAGGACTGTTTGGAAGGTGTTCTTCTCTGAGTACTTCTTGTTAGTTTTTTCTAACTTACATAATAAGTTATATAAGAGTATATAATAGTATAATAAGAGTATATAATAGTATATGAGTGTATAATAAGTAATATTAGAGTTTGTAGAAAGTGACTTTTTTTAAAGAAACAGACTAAGTAGGAGTTTTTTGGGCAGAGCGACACTTCTTTCTCTAACCCTGTTTGACGTGACTTGCATTAATAGAAGTGAAGTGTCAATGACACTGATAAGAATCAGCTTGTCTGTGCAATGTGGGTTTCATATGTACGTACCAGATACTGAACCTTTGTCCTTACCAGGTTCTTACATAGCTCAGTCCGTGGAAACCTCTCACAAACACTGGTGCTCTGTGCCAGAAAATGTGCTGGGGTTTGTAGTGTGAGCACACATTTACTGGGACCCAACCTATGGTCCGTCAAAGCCATTTGTATCTGGGCAACTTGAATGTTTAATTCCGGAGGACTCCTAAGCACACAGGACTGTGTGCTTGCCCCCAGCTGTGCCTCCTCCTCCTGAGCTGGTGAGAATCTCATTATCAATTGTAAAAACAGAGTGAGTCAGTCTCAAGAAAAAATTAACCTGGGACCTGGTAATGACTTGTGAGGCATTCACTGGACCAGCATTCTCATGAGCCCTGGGGTGGCAGCTTCGTTTTTAGATCTTGGCTTTTAGCACACGTTAGTTGTGAGGAAATGCCAGTAGCTGATGCCCTGGAACAGAAGGGCAGCTACACAAACATATTTGTACCCCGTGAGCACAGTGATTTCTGTGGCCCTCCCCATCATCATGGGGAACAGGATGGAGCATGTGCAGATTAAAGTGTTTATTAAATGTCAGGTGCTCAGCTCTCCACTGCTACTTTGCAAATCCTTTAAAATAGATGCACTAAATCCTGTGGTAAGTTATTTATTTAAATTATTGTGCCATTATCTTGATTTGCATACTCAGCAGTAACACTGATTTCTAATGTGTCAGGATTTGTGGCAGGTCCTTCCCTAGTTATCCCTTCATTTGCTCTGCACTCCACGTTCCTTGCCTTTGCCTTTCCTGCTCCCTTCTCTGTCTCCCTTCTGTTCCTCACTTTCCTTCTGAGTTTCCCTCTTCCTTTTTTTCCTGTTGCCTTCTTAAATTTCCTTTTTCCTTGATCTCACAATTTTTCATCCTCAAATCTCATCTTTCTCTCCCCTCTTCACTTTTTCCCCCTCCATCTCTCATTGTTCATCTCTCTCATTTCTCATTTATTTTTACATACATTATCATTGAAACGGTGGCACTGACAGTTTCTGAAACCTGAGTATCAGACTCTCAAGAAATATGTGAAAACAGAATAATAGCCATCTAATCACCAGTGTAGATATTGACATAAGAAGGGACAAATCTCTCTCCATGGACCCTAGAGGAGCCCAAGTCAATAGGAGTGGCTAGAAACCAATCTTAAGAGGACATTCCAAGGTGGAAGTATAAAATGGTGGCAGGAAGTTTTGAACAGAGCATTTTCCATTCACTAGAGAGGAACTAGATTTCCAGTTCTAAATTCAATTACCTGCCTAATTCGAACTGGTGAGATGAATCCACCCCTCAGATTTCCTCCTCTATCAGCAGTGCTTAGACAGGGTGTTACTGTCAGAGGTAGAAGCAGCTTCCTTGTAAGTAGGAAATAGTGACACACAGAAAAATGACAGTTGTCAAAACATCATTGAAGCTATTTGCAGAGGAGGATTTTTCCATTTTCTTTGTTTATTATTGATAATAAATGTTGTACAACCACATCTGATTGGGTGCTGCATGTTCAAGGTAGCACAACCTGCTCTCGGTTTGCCATTGAGACAAAATGAGTCATTTCCTTCCTCTGAGATCAGGTGATAGGAACTCTGGGGCTCTAAAGCTGCCAGACTTGAGGAAGACATAGACTAGACACCCTCAGCAGGTGGAGTACAAAATGGAAAAGTACTGATCTCAGCCTTTTATGAAACAGAAATCCGATGATCCCGATAAGTATTACTGCACTAAGGTCTCCTCAACAATATTTCATTGAGCAAAACAATATTGTTGATGTGTGAATGTAGGTTTTTTCCTCCAGAAAGTGACAATTATTGTATAGAATTTAATTTGCAATTTCAAACCAGACAGAAGTGCAGTGTAGTCAGTGTGGAATTCAGTGCAAGGATCGTTCAGCCCTGCAATGCTGAGAACTTGTTTGTCTTTGTTGCACACAGTGTTTTCTGGTGTAGGAGATACTGAGAAAACTGCTGAGTGTCCTGACTAACAATACTAATCATTGATCCCTGCGTTATATATGTTCCACTTTCTTTTTTTTTTTTTTTTCTGAGATGGAGTTTTATATGGATCTGTTCTTAGGAAAGTAAATAAAGACAGAGATAATTAAAGATAGTTCCTAGAGTACTAATTCTTCTGACCCCCTTCTGTGAGGGTAGGAATAGTGATTAGACATAAGTCTCTGATTTATTCCGTTGCTTTCTTCTTTTTTTTTTCCAGAGGGCAGAGATACTGAATGAGTAACCTGATAGAATTCTTCATTTCTTTTTCTCTCACTTGGTTGTTGAGCTTATAGTTATGAAAATGAAGGGAATTTTCTTTCTCTCCTCTGAAGCCTGATGGGTATGGCTCCAGTTAGTGAGTTTGTTTTGGTTACTTCTATCTCTCTACTGTTCAAAAAGTGGAAGGACAGTTCATTTCTGTGGCTCTCATCTCCTTCTCACCGAGGCCTTGCAGACCTGCTGGTCCTTGGGGTTTCTTTTGTAGTCTGTGTGTAACAGGAAGATTGACTCAATGGAATTGAACAGGATTCTTTTGTGCAAAAATACGTAATCCTATTTTGTGTTTAAAGCTTCTTGCTCTTCTATCACTTTTGTATCTCTTATTCTCTGTTTTTTCTTTTGGATTTTGTTCTACTAAGTGAGCTGACTGAATCTTTTGTGTCAAGAAGGGGTTCTGACATGCACAGAATGGTTCTTTCCATGTACATCACTGTGACCTGAAACAGAAATACAGCCCAGCCCATCCAACAGGCTTCAGAAAGTGTTCTGGGGCCTGCAAAGTCTCAGTTAATAAGTCTGCACTAATAATAAATGATTTCTAGGGCCTTTCCCTCTTGGTGTTTCCATGCGCTTTGCAGTCACTAATTAATGAGTCCTGCCTTGTCATAAACATACCTATTACCTGCCTTGTTTTCAAGTGGGGACACTGAGGTAGAAGGAATTAATATAAAGGGTGAATTCTTAAAGGCAGATGAACACACTGTCTCCTCTCCTTTGGAAGTCCAAGTTTAGGCACCCATATGGGAAAAAGTTACAGGTACAGCTAAGCAAATTTAGCCTTTTTGATCAGTGTTTAAGCCTTTTAAAAATGGGTTTCAGTACCACAGAACATTGAGCAGTGCCACCAACATAATTGGAAACTGCTGGTATTCAGCATTTCAGAAAGCCTGGAGGGCACGGAGAGCTCTCCTGTCCTTAAGCAAAGGAATATAATTTCCTTATCACACTTCAAACTGTGACTTTCCTCTTAAAGTAAAAATAGCTCTAAATCCCTTTTGTGGTTTTGTGGTTCTGTGATACTGCAAATCTGCACATATCCACACAAGCAGCTTTTGAGAAAAATCACCCAGTTGTTATACTTTGTCATATGAGGTGCTGAACAAACTTGAGGGAGAAAGGGCATTGCCCCACGGAGTCTAGAAATGTGCAGAGAAAGAGGATGTGATACCACACCCTCAAATATTGAGGATAATTCAGAACACAGGTTTAGAGTGTTATTTTCATTTTTATTCTTGGTTTAAAGTGTGATGATTTATATGTCATTCTTTTCTGGTTTATATACACATACTTAGTATTTAACATAACATTATGTTCTTATTAACATATAATTTGCAAAGCAGTCTGTGTGCTGTGGTTTATTTTTAAATCTGTGACAAATGCAGAAGTCCAAAACACTACAATAGATTGCCTCTTCCAAAATAAACTTCCTCCTCCTTTTCCGTATGAGGACAAAACCCTTTTTTCATATTTGACAAAGGAGATATCAGGAAATCAGAAAATCGAGCTGCAACCTGCACTTCCAGTCTGCTGCACGGTGATTCCTCAGTATTGACAGGCTGGCAGGAATTCAGAGCACAGGGATGCGAATAATTAAACAGCGGAAGGGTTAATTTCTGCACCATCATGAAACAAATCACAAAAACCCGAAGCTTTAGATGTGACCTCATGATGAGCACTTTATAGAACCCCTGGGTCTGAAGCCTGCAGGTTTTATTCCCTTGATCAGTGGAGAGTGTCACTGACATATGAGTGTGGAGTCTGAGTGAGAAGAGGGAGCAGCTCTAACTGCAAGGTGATTTGTTCAGCTGAAAAATATAGTAACACCAAAAAAAAATGCAAACATACAGAACAATTCATTTGTGTGTAACAGCCGGGAGAGGGATGGTCCCTGAGAGAGAAAAGGAGACAAGGAGAGCAGAGTGTTCGTTTTTATGTAAAAAGGGATTTTCTCTTTTATTTGTCTGCATCTACAGAGACCTTTGAAATAGGTGGAACTAGCTAAGATTATTACTGGATTAAGCTCTCCTGCAGTTAAAAGCTATTTTGTATACTAACTACTGAAAGGAGCAGCAGGAGAGCAATTTTTGAGCTGCTGTGGTGGTTCTGATTTCTTTTTGGTTAACAGCTGTGGAAGTCAGTCCAAGCCTGTGACTTCACACCTGTGATTTGTAATGGATGCCGTAGTGTTTCTATGACATATCACAACTCCTGATTGTGTTGGGTCACAGCTCAAGAAGTGCTGGAATCAGAAAGTAGATAATAGTAATAAAGATCAGATAAAATAAGAGATTACATATTTGAAGACATTTTAAATCTGTCACTTTTAATTTTATGAGTGAAAACAACTTTTCTGCAATATCAGAAGGAGAACAACAGGGAATAAGAGCTTTTAAATGCCTAGAAAATGCTTGTGCTTCTGAAAATATTTTAAAATTAAAACCACTACGTAATACAAAGCATTTATTGGGTTCCCACTGAGTTTCAGTTTAAAATTCTTTTAAAATTCTTAGCCACTCATGCAATATACCTATTACTTTCCCATTAAACATTATGTCCCCAAAATAACAGTATGGATGTATTATGCCCATACATGAGGGACTATTTGATAAAGGTATTTTTAATGTCAGGTTAAAAAAAAAAAAAGCGCATATTCATGTTGAGAATTATGCTGATGAGCGAACTCTTCTTTAAATCGTTTAATAGAAAAATCCCTTACTAATGTCCTGAGGGAACTGCTGACAGTGTGCAATAATTTCTGGTTCAGTGCAGCAGATTACAAGATATCTTGCATTTTACGAAATTCAGGCAAGTGCTTCCTTTGCGCTCTGAGGTCCATCTGTGAGCTCCCTGGTGTGCTCCCAGAATTAAAGGGCCTGTGACACTCCTTTGAGCTGCAGTAGGTGGCTGTGGCTGTGGCTGCTTCACTGCCTTCCACTCCCAAAAGTTCACCTTCTCCAATTATGCAGTGTTTGTTAAATTCACCTTTGAAGTGAAATACAGTTACACTTCCAGAATAAGTGATGGAGCGGAAGGTTCATGAGACTGTGTGTGGCTTTTAGTTGAAGTTCTTTCACCTTTAGCATTCCTCACACTGGTACCTCCTTTGTAAAGCTTTTTCTGTTGTTTTACCTTTATTCTGCTCATTCCTGCAGTGTGATCTTTACCACACATAAATACTGTGGCATTCTGTGAGGATTTCATCCAGCTGGAATTCATGAGACCAGGGAGATTTTGCCCATAACTACAGCCATTCCCCCATGATTCTGGATCCCACTGAGCAGCCTTGGTTTTCTTCACCCTCTCAGGACCATTGTCTCTCCCAGAACATTTAATAGCAGTCACTGGAGTAATGAATCTACATGCAGGCACCAGAGCAAATGCAGAATAAGTGAATCCTAAAATGTGAAACTGCAAAGAAAAGAACTCTGGGAGAGCTACTGGAGTGCAGAAAAAGAACAAAGCCTCTGGCAATACTCCTCTAACCTGTCCATACTCTGAAGAACTCATCCAAATTTTTCTCATAGCAATATTGAAACGCGATTGGGAAAGCTTTTACAAGCGTAAAGCAGAGAGCCTGCTTTTTTTTTTTCTTTTGTGATAGGAATATTCTGTATTTCATTATGCAAGAACACAGACAAACACATTATTTAGCAAATTAGCACTTTTGGCTTTAGTTTCCAAAATGAGGCATCAAGAGCCCTTGGCTATAGAGCTGACGAGCTGGTTTTGCCCAGGGGTGCTCAGTGAAACACAGGCTGCTCCTCAATTCCTAAAGCTGGAAGCTGAGAAAAACAACGTGTTGCTTTTGAGCTCTTTAGTTACTGATTACCAGCAAACCCTCATAAAGCACAGCTCCGTCTTGCATGACCCAAGAGCTGCACATTCCTGTTCCACCACGGTCTCTGAGGGGGTAAAATAACTCGAAATAGAAGGTTATGTTCTGTGTGCCACCTGGATCAAAAGACCCTGTGAAAGCTAGAATGCAAAAATAGGACTTGTTTAAAGGTTAACATTTATTACAGAATAAAGAAGGAAAGATTTCTTTTCCCCCACAAAGTTTCTTTAGGTTTAACTTCAGTACGAATTTTCTTGCCTCGCTCTTGCCTGCCTTATAACCTTCTCTAATGAGCTGGGTACAAATTAGGAGTTGGCAGGAAATTGCTTATCAAGCACTCAGAAATCATGTGACAACATTTGCATGAGTCAAGAATATTTTCAGACTGCAGCGGTACAAGGCTCATACCTCCACACTCACGGAGGGAAAGGCAAGATCCGAGCTACCAGGTACTTGGTCTCTCCCCCCTCAGACCATCCACACCTGGCTGCAGAAGGCAGACATGAATTGCCTGTTCTGTTCACTGTTTCTGTGTGCAGACATTTACAGGTGTTGGCTCATCACATGCATGCAGGCTCACATCAGTTCAGCTGAGAGGAGCAAAGGAGGTGAGGATGAAAGCCTTCCTTGCCTGCAGCGAATATTTGTCTTTACTCAGAGCTCTGCAGGTTCATTCCCTTGTCTGCCACGGTGCCCTTTGCCATTGCCTCTGTTGAGAAGAGGGATTCTCTGAGTTGTAGAGACCTTCATGGGGCTGGCTGAGTGCAGATTCATCACTGGAGGGCGAGGAGCAATAGTTCATAGACTGGAGACAGCACTTCTGTGAGCTGTCACTCCCCAGATGAGCTGGGGACAGGCTGCACTTCGCTTCAGTTTCAGTACCAGGCAGACCCAGCATTAGTCAGAAGTGGTTCCGAGCTTATCCCATATGACATCGAAGCACAAAAAAGTACTGGGATTGAAGCTGTCCTGTTTGGTTTTCATTTGCCAATTGTTTCCCCTGTTAAGGAGGAGAGCCAGAGATGGATGACTGCCTGGAGACACTGAAAGATGAGGAGGAAGCTTTGTGGGAGAACGTGGAATGCAATCGGCACATGCTGAGCCGGTACATCAATCCAGCCAAACTGACCCCCTACCTACGGCAGTGCAAAGTAATCGACGAGCAGGATGAGGATGAGGTGCTCAACTCACTTATGCTGCCCTCCAAAATTAACAGAGCAGGTAATTGTTTGGTGAATGGCTACATCTGCATCCCTGTGTGAACAGTATCTTTGCTAAATCTGGAGGGAGCCTCTTTCAAGTTACCGATTAACAAATGGAAACCCTATATCTTATTTGTGGAAGATTTAATCTAGGGAGGGATTCTGCTGCTGATATTCTGATAACAAAGGCTCCTTCCAGTGCTGTGCAGACTGAAGCTCTGGGGGTTCATATTCCCATCAAAGCCTTGGCAAGTATTTCAGTTAACACAAGCAGCAACCAGTGCCATTCCAGGAGTAGACTTCCAGCTGTCTTGCTGATCCTCATGATTTGTCACTGAAGGATCTGCCATCCTTGCCTATAAAGGCTCTACTGAATAATGAGCCTTTTGCAATTTCTATTCCAGAGACCAATTTGCCCACACTCCTTCAGAATGATGATCAGCACAAACATAAAGAATTCTAGCCATTACTTTATGAGTTCAGCTGAACTCAGTTAATCAGCCAGATTTTGCATAGCCCATTGCTGTGGCAGGGGTGAACCTTAAGCAGATTTGACTTCAGGGATATGGTACTTGCTTTTGCTGCTGCTGCTGCTGGTGTTCCACCTCTTTGCTGTCTGCTCTTAGGCCGACTGTTGGACATCCTCCATACCAAGGGCCAAAGGGGCTACGTGGTTTTCTTAGAGAGCCTGGAATTCTACTACCCTGAACTCTACAAACTAGTGACAGGGAAAGAACCTACACGGAGATTTTCCACTATTGTTGGTGAGTAGAATCAGTCACAAAGGAGCCTGTTGAAGACTGGGTTTGGTTTTTTTCAGACAAGAAATGGAAATAAAAGCTAATCTTGTTATAGTGTTCTCTAGTTTTTCAGTGCCCTTCAAAGCAAAATGTGTAACATATAAAGAGAAGGGACATCTCAGTTGTCTGAATGAAGCTGAAGAACTTCAGATAGAATTATAGGCATTACTAGAAATCTCCAGAGAAGGAACATTGTAACAGTGGACTAAATTACACTGATGACCTACAAATGTGCAGCACATTTGAAGCACTCAGGTTAATTGTGCTTGTATAGATCCATTTTACAAAGTTTATGCTATTTCCACAGACTCACCTGAAACAAGACAAATGTAAAGGCTTCATCTTCTATCCAGACGTGTGTGTGTGTGTATATTGTGATTCTGATCGCAGTGTGCCGTGTAATCTTTGTACTATTGCCAGTTAGATATACAAATGTGTACGAATTTGTGAAAATTCTGCACCTCGGTACACGTTCTGGGCCATTTGTTTCTTACTTCAATCTGCAGATTCTGCTTATTACCTTATTAATAAAGCAACTTAAATAAGGTACTTTACTAGACATTGATAAGCTGTTCAAACGTTTTCAGTGGAGGAGGGACATGAAGGCCTTACCCATTTCCTAATGAATGAGATCATTAAGCTTCAGCAGCAAATGAAGGCAAAAGACGTGCAGCGCTATGAACTCCTGGCCAAGTCTCGGCAGCTGGAGGATGAGCGAAAGCAGCTAAAACTGAACAAGATAGAGCTGATGACCTTCCAGGAGAGATACAACAAGATGAAGGAGGAGAGGAACAACTACAACGATGAGCTGGTCAAGGTGAAAGATGAGAACTACAATCTGGCCATGAGATATGCCCAGCTGAGTGACGAGAAGAGCCTGGCTGTGATAAGGAGCCGAGACCTCCAGTTAGAGGTGAGATAAATGCTCTGGGGTGCTTTAGTCTGGGGCACCTATGGAGGGTGCAAGTAGCATCTGGGAAAATGAGACCTTCTCTGACAGCAGAAAGGTGCAGAGCTCTCATTTGCTCTGCTTACCCAGATGATTAGAAGCTTCACTGTGCAGAAATACCAACTGCAGTGATATGTATTAATAGCAGATAATTTACATACTTGTAATGGATAAGCAGAACCGAACACAAGTAAAAATAACATTTGAAATACATAATTGTTTGCTAAAAGCACAATTTTAGCTTTTGAGGCTCAGTAATATCTAGGTACCGTTACCCAGGTTTGCACTCCAGTTGCTGGGGTTTATTCCAAAAGTCTCACACAGAGCATTGGAACAGACTGTGGCAATTTAGGAAATACAGAGAAATGCTTCTAGTGCCATAGAACTCCTGTGTGTGACAGATGAGGTTGTGTAAAGATCAACCCATAGTGGATGCTGGGATCTAACTTTGAACCAATGATATGAGGTATTTTACATCAGACATTACTTTTTCTTTTGGGGGGAACTCTTCTTTCCTATTCAGAATTCAAAGCTGCTGTTCTTTCCAATCCAAATAGTCCATGTGCAAGAAGCATAATGTGTGGGCAGCCTTCTAAATGTTAGTTCTGTTTCATATCAATTTGTTCATTGGTGGATCGAGAATGTGCCACATTTTCTTTTAATCCAGGTGTTCTAAAAATTCACAACCAGCCCATACCAGTTGTAGCTGTCAAGCAGCAGGTTTGTGCTTTGAGAGTTCAACAGTTCAGTTGAGGACATTCACATACACTCAATTATCTGCTCCTTGTTAGCATTCACAGTTCAAGCTGTTTTTTCCACCTATGACAGTATTTGTTTGCCTGGAAATTAGAGTGTTTTCAGAGCAGTAAATACCAGAGCAATCCTTGCCTTTCCTCTTTCTCGTTTTCACTGCTCCTTGCCTGCTCTAGATTGACCAGCTGAAGCATCACTTGAACAAGGTGGAAGAGGAGTGCAAGCTGGAGAGGAACCAGTCTTTGAAGCTTAAAAGTGATATTGAAAGCCGGCCCAAAAAGGAAGAGGTTCTTGTGCTGGCGCGGGAAAATGAGGTGTTGAAGACTAAAATTCAGGAGTTACAGTCCATCATTCAGGTATAAAGCAGGTTGATACATTTAAAACTCCTGACACTTCAGCTTGCCCCTCCTGCTTGTCCAGAGGATGGATCCAACAGGCTTCAGCCACTCCTTGCCTCCAGGCACACCCACACACTCCTCCCATCCGATCTTGCATACCCCAGGGAGGCTGCCCTTCAGGGTCTGTGTGTCTGGAGGAGGCTGGAGAGTGGTGACAGCTCCCATGTGCTTTCAATATGAGACAAGGAGGCGAGTGTATGACAGGGAAACTGGTACCTATGGACAAGAGGAGGTGACGTGGTCTCTAGTACATCTCCTCACCTCAGACCCACACATACACCTGTTACAGTCCAGGAAGTGTTGGGTGAAAAGCTACACCTGCAAAGCTACAGCAAGCATAAGTGCAAAGATTGGACAAGCAGAAGGTTGGTTCTACAGCTCCCAGCTGTCTGTAGTGCTCCTTGTATAACACATGCATGAGGAGGAGTGCTCAAAAAAAATTATCATCTAATAAATCAAGCTCTACATGAGAGATTGGCTCCTTCAAGGTGCAGAGTGCAGCTGTTTAATTGCTGAACATTCAACTCCGTAGTTTAGCCCTGCTGTGGCTCTTTGTACCAGGCTGTCACTGCAAAGCTGCTTTAAACAAGCAGCCCAGAAATTTCTGCCAGTGGCTCTGTGTACCCTCCTTTAGGCTCTTGTCATACCTGTGCCAAATGGACTTAATGAAGCAGAGGGAATAAAGGTTCCTGTAGTTGGGCGCTCAGCAGGTACCAGGAGACCCTATAGAACTCTGCTGTGATTTGCACAGGGTTCTTAACTAACCTGTGTTTGGGCAGCAGGGAAAAATACAGCAAATTTAGCACTCCTCTGTGGAGAGCTTAGCCAAATATTAGGATATATATGAGACTACTTAGCACTTTGTTGGAAAAGGCTTGAGGCGTTTTAAAATGACACTTAAAAAATTATCAATAGAATGCCTTTCAGAAATGGCTGTAGCCTCTAGCAGTGCCTAACAATTCTTAGTTCTAACATTAGGCCAATTCAAATGTTCAAAAAGGGTGTACTGCAGAAGGTTCCGGGAGTTCTGGTCCATGTACAATCTCTGTATTAACTGAAATGCTCTTATAGAACTTAAAGAAACAGAGAAATAATAATGAACTAGCTAAAAATAGGATTGAAAATCTCCTAGGAGAAAGTATAAATAAACTCAAAGCAGTTTGGTTTAGAAATGCTTAGGTATACTTCGAAATATTGGATAACAAAAACGTCCCTGAAATCTCCAACTTAGGCTAGGTATTTCAAAAAAAATATGCATATTCCTTGCTGGTATTTTATGCTTTTTCGTCTTCCATTTATGGCTAATTTTTAATGGCAGTTTATGTGTTGGAACCTGCTCTGATAATCTTGTTAATTTTAAATCTGAAAGAAATAATATTGTTGGACAGTATAGAAAATGAAGCAGTGGTACAACCTACTCCAGGCATGTTTAATATTCTCTGAGCACAGCCCTGCAAAGCCTGTGAATGCTTTAAGAATTCCCCTGAATGTTTTCTTGGGCCTTGCACTTTGGCAAGGGGTGATTTTTGTGCTCAGTGAGAGCTGATCAATAGAAAAGAGTTTTGAATGTAGGGATTGGAGAGAAGAATTGTCACAGCGTCCAAAACCAATCAAATTATAGCCAGTACAATAGACCTCTAAAACAGTTCCTTCATCAGAGCATTCTGACAGCAAGACAGGCTTTATTCATCTTTTCTGACACTATTTTAAAATATGAACGAATGTCCATCTCTTGTTCTGCTTTCCTGTTGCAATACCTTGTTCATTTTTTATTTCTCTTTCTTGTTACTGTCTCTGTTACTTTCCTATTTTCTCTTTCCCTGGCCTGTCTCATCAAAATGTCTTTCTTCAGGCTGACAAACGGAGTTTGCCAGATTCGGACAAAGCCATTTTGGATATTCTGGAACACGACCGTAAAGAGGCACTGGAGGATCGCCATGAGTTGGTCAACAAGATTTTTAATCTCCAAGACGAGATTCGTCATGTGGAGGACTTGAGAGACAAGGTGAGAAACAGAAGGATAGAGAGATGGAGTATCTCAGGGCAGTGCCCAAAAGTCCTCTGAGGGCAGTGGTGGTTAACAGTGTGTCATTTCCAGTACCTTGAGGAGAAAGAAGATTTGGAGCTGAAGTGCTCAACACTAGGAAAAGACTGTGAGATGTACAAGCACCGTATGAACACTGTGATGATACAGCTAGAAGAGGTGGAAAAGGAGCGAGACCAGGTATGTAACAGTTGAAGTGGGGAAAATCAGTAGCAACAGCCTCCATTGAGGAGATGGAGTGTCACTTTGGGGAATTGTGGGTAATTAGGCCCAAAATGCCATCATAAAATAAGCAGTTAAAAGAATTACTTGTTGGAATTTGCATTACAGTAATTAAACGTAGGATAATATTGGGTTGTTTCCACTGTGTAGCATCTGGCAGGCAGGACCAGGGTCTTAACAGCAGTTACTGCGAGGCTTTATGTCAGTGTCAAGTCACCCCATTTGCACTCTGGAGCATTTTCCCACCAGCCAAGAGGGAGCTATAAATGAACCACCCTCATCATCGTAATTTTTAATGGTGCTACTGTGGCACATCCTAGTCCTTACTGCTGTGTTAATTAGTGGCTGGGTACCAGTTGTGAAGTCCCCATTCCAAACACCTCACAAACAAAACCAGCAGGGGAAGTGTCTGGTGCCCAGGTGCAAAAGAGGATTCTTCTCCCCACTGCAGGCGTTCCGCTCACGCGATGAAGCTCAGACACAGTATTCACACTGTCTGATTGAGAAGGATAAGTACAGGAAGCAGATTCGAGAGCTGGAGGAGAGGAATGATGAGCTCCGGATTGAGGTGGTGCGGAAGGAAGCGTGTATTGTTAACCTGGAGTGCAAACTCCGGCGGCTCTCCAAGGACAACAACTTCCTCGACCAGGTAGAGCTGAGGAACACAAACATGATTTCTTTTTTTGAGACTTGCTTTTACAATCATTTTGGTGTGGAAGAGAGAGTGGGCTTTTATTATTCACTCTAGGAATTAACTGAAAAAATAATCTCCTTCTACTAAATGTGAATGTTGTGAGTTCACTATAGTGTGATTCAGTTTGTCTGACATGCACGTGTCTTCCCAAAGGCTGGAATTCCACAGATTGATTTTAAATGGACAGGAAAGAAATACAACAAACCAATTGTTTTCTATGCTGGGGTAGGAACTGCAAATACTTTTGGGGAACACGCCCCGAGTGAACAGAAATCCCCACAAATAATCTAAATTACTCATTTGGGTCTGGAGCCACATTCTGCATGAGCTTCTTAAAGCTCTGGAGCCACAAGTTCAGTCAGATGACCCTAAAGGAAGGTCAGCAGTTGTACCAAACTGGTCTCAGAAATAAAGTGTTTCCTTGTGATCTTTAGAGTTTGCCACGGAATCTACCCATTACCATTATCTCCCAGACCTTCGAGACTTCTGGCCCAAAAGCCAATGGTCAGGAGGCAGATGACTCCTCCACTTCTGAAGATTCTCCAGAAGATAACAAGTTCTTCTTGCCTGATCATGTTCGTCTCAAGAGAAGAGTGAATCTAAAGGGAATCCAGGTTTGTTTGAATATGAGGCTGGAATGATGTGGAGCAGGGACTCTTAGAACTGACAGACATAATACATGTTGTGGTTGTGCCTCTGGAAGTGCTGTGCTGTAAAGATAAGGATAGATTTGTGTATGATAGTGAGCTGTCAGTTCTTGCCCTGTGGTAACTTGCATCTAGGAGCAGATATAATCAGGCTTCATAGACCATTTTCTGACCCTTTTCCCCATTTTGTGTTTTCTTCTTGCTTCTGCTGTTCATTCACATTCTTGGAGCGTTGTCAATAAATTGATTCTTTGCCTCCTTAACATTAGTGGGAAAAAAAATGACATAATGCCCAAGGTCCAACACACACTGAAGGTGAAAAACGAAGCATTGGTAGAAAAGCTCACATCAGCTGGAAGGAAAAATAGAAAGAAATTGAGACAATCTATAGCAAAATTAACTGTCTAATTTAGAATTAAATTATGGCAATTTCCTCTCCCCTAAGAAGAAGGGGTAGCATGGGTTAGGTTCATGATTTCCCTGTCTAGCTGCATTCACACAGCTATTACCTGATGCTACATTCATGAATGTAAAAAATACAAAATCTAACATTCAGGGTTTTGAGGTTCTCTTTCCTTTCATCTGCACTTGAATTCTCCTTGCCCTTCATAACCTTTCGGAGCTCTGACTGCCATTATTACTTATGGCAATAGAGCTGCATTTTTCACACTGCGCACTCCAAAAGGATGCCTGTATTAACAGCTGCCTGAAGCCAATCCCAAGGAACCCACTTCACCTTTTGTCTCTTTGTTCCCTCAGCAGAATCTGGAAATTGCAATGCATTTGGGCCAGACTTTCAGAAGTAGTCAGGTAGCTAATCCTCAGTCATTGCCATGGCATTTAGATACCTAAATATCTCCTAAATTTTGGGTCCTGTTGTTTAAAGGAGGGTAAATATATTGCAGCATAACAGTTTAAAAAAAAAAGGTGAAAATATCTGTTTTACAGTGTATTGCAAGTATTCTGCATTTGTGCTGATTTTTGTCCTCTTTCTTTTAGATAAGTCCAAGAGCTAAATCCCCTGTCAGCATGAACAAAACATCAGAGTTCCAAGGTCAGAAAGAGCACCCATGTCCTTATTCCTTTTCCATTGCTTTGTCTCATTCACTTAATCTCTTTAAGTTGTTTTAACAAATATGCCAACCAGGGAAATTCTTAACTAAATCCAAGTCAGTAAAATACCCAGTTTCTCTCATAGTTACCAATGTCATAAAATAGTCAAGTGTTCTGTCTGAATGTCCTCTCCATCCAAAGATACCTCCACAGACACATGATATTCCATCCCATAGCTTACCTAAATTTTCTGTTTACTCGATTTTCCTTTCAAGTTTACAACAGTTTTAAAGTCCTTTGTGTAACATCTGTACTAAAAGTCATTATACCATTCTCTTTTTGCTGTTGGAAAAATCATTCAAGCTGAAAAGGCCCTAATCTAGTGATTGTCTAATGAGTTCTTTTGTCCTTCAGCAAAAGGGAATTAATTTTAAATCTAAAGCATTGCAAGGGATGGGGGAGGGAGATTGACCCACCCACCAACCAGCTGCCAAGTTACCAAATTTGTTGCTGTATTGACATGTTTGAGCTACTCCTAATTCCTCTTATTTATATAACAATGTCCTCAAACCAAACCCCATTGTAGGCAGCACTTGCTTTGGTTGATATTTGTGGCAGTGTGCTCCCTGTTCTACAAGATATGATGGGAGACATTGTTCCTGCTTCAAGATATTCCATGTTAAATGGTGGGTTTGGTATCTGGCAGTGTGTGACATTAATATAAATCAGAGGTGCTGGGGAAGGAGAGTCCACAGAGACATCCATGCTCTGTTACGTGGGGCTGTGAGGGGTCTGAGGCTTCTTGGCCCCTGCTGTAAATTTTTTGTGGTGAAAAAGGTGTAATTCAGTAAGTGAGCCTTTTATGTTGCAGACTGCCAGATTCAGGTGATGAAGTTAAAACATAAATTAATGAAGCAATCCTCCTTTAATTTGTCAAATGGCATTCATAGAGCTATTAAAAACATACAGGACAGAGTTGGGAGACAAAGTGGGCAAGAGTCTCTGTCCAGCGGGGTTGGCATTTCTGTGCATTGTCAGGAGCTGATGGGGAAGGAAATGGAAAAAGGAGCTGGAGGGTGGAGAGTGTGTCCTGGGCCCCTGTCCAGTACAGGGAAGGGGAAACAAGATCAGCTGAAATGGAAAGATGACCTAAGTGTTGTGGCACATTTGTGGAAGACTCTGTATTGCAAGTGATCTGACATGAATTTTGTGGTGTGTGTGTTGTTCCCTGCGAGAGCAGCAGTGAGAGCACAGGAGGAGGACGGGGCCGATGGCAGCAATGGCCGCACAGACACGAGTTCCTCTGTCTCCATCAGCAACTCCATCAGCAGCTGTGAAGTCAGCAAGATTGTAAGGAGCCTTCAGATGCCCTTTGCCTGTCTCTGACTGTCCCTCCTATTGTGGTTCAGAGTTTTCACCACCCAGCATTAGCACCTCCCCAGCATCCCAGCTCTGATCACATTCGAGGCTCCCTTAATCCTGTCACTGGTATTTTGTTAGAACCATGTTATTCGCCTTTTCTAAAATCACAGAATTGGTTTATGTTTATTTAAAGATATTTCAAAGGTATTTATGACCTATCGCTGTCTCCTGATGCCATTTCTTATTTACTGTTAGAAGAGGTTTGCTTTCAAAGCTGCTTTGTAACTTATTTAAGAACATTTTAAGGGTTTTTTGAGTTCTCTAATACTTTTTGCTGTCTGTAAGTAACAGTGAATGAGAAAAGGGGTGCAGATCACAGCTGGAAATTTCTGCATACCGTGGTCAAACCATTTCTTCCCTGCTAGCTGTATCCCCATAATCTCCCAAGGTAGATATTCCATTATATGTATGTGAGCACTGACACAGCAGGACAAGCAGATAGAGAGAGTGCTCTTGCAGAGTGTTAATAACAAAGAACAAAACATCTTTCTAGAACACCGTGAAAAATGCTGCCCCCAGGAAATTAAAATTATACTCAAGAATAGCCAGGAAAGAAATCCTTGCCACTTATAATAAGCTTAGCTGGGCTAGGAATATTCTTTGGAATATCTTCTGGATGTTTACATGATTTATACTGTCTTCCCTCTAACACAATTCAAAGTTTAGTTTCCAGTGTCCTGGTAGATTAGTAATTTAATGTATAGAGATCTGTATTTTTCTTCCTCTTTATATATATAAGAATACATACATTCTGCTTTTCGTCCTCTTCCTCCTATATATCAGCTGTGCAACAAATAAGCCACATATCAAGTGTAAAATTACAATGGTTTAGTAAATCAGGGAGTCATGTGGTCCCAGGCAAAGGTACAGTGCCAGCACACAAGCTGAGCACAGTGCTAAAACACAGGAATATATGAGTGCTCCTGTATGCAGCATTGTGCACAGCTAGAATCAATCTCTCCCACTGTCATGTGTGGAGCAGAGTACCACAGGCTAATGCTGCTGTGAGTTAGAAGTGAGAGCACATTTCAGACAGATAACCCTTCTGACACCTTTTGGTGTTTTGTTTAAAGCAAACCCTGAGGAATCGCAATGACAGCATCATGTCGACCACTCCGGAGCCTCCAGGCAATGATTCCATAGTCCGGCGTTGCAAAGAGGATGCCCCTCATTGCAGGTAGGTGTACCCACGCTGGGGAAACAGGTCTGGAACCTGCTGCCACAAGGAGAAGGTAAAAAGGGCCACCTGTTTTTGTCTGGCTCCAGCTGAAGAGTTTCTGCAAGGCAGCAGGATTAACTTGCTGAAACTTCTCAAGGCAGCACCCCTTCATCCTTCATCCTGCATTTTGTCCAAAAGACTCAGGAGTGTCTGACAGTTCAGCTGGGATGAGTGACACAGTGATACCCCCCCTGCAACACTGACTTCTTAATGTACATAAGTAAGAACAGCACTGACATGGTGCCAGTGCTATAGGAGAAAGTGCTCGACCTTCATACACCGCTACGGCTTCAGTTTTTGCTGCCTGTGTCTGAGTCCCTGTCCTTTACTCTCCTCTCAAAGCCCCTCCTTCTGCTCTGTAAAGCTGCCAAAATAGAGCAGAGCTTGAACGTCTGTGAGGAACAGGGGGGAGAAGTGGAGGAAGGAGGGGGGTTTTGTCAGGCTCAGGGCTGTTTCTCAGCATGGCAATGAGGAGAGAGAGGCACTGCCCTCAGCTTCACCTTCTGCCACAGCTTCCACTTCTGCGGGGTCACAGCCCTGTGGACTTCCCCTGGCAGTGAAATCACATCAGCTGGTGAGTGGGAAGTCAGTGGCAGGAAGGACAGAGCCCTCTCCTGCCTCACAGTTCCCCAAATGGCACTGACCCCTGTTTCGAGAGGTTTATAGCAATGCCATTCTCAGACATGCTGTGTTGGTGTCAATGGCATCAGTGTTTGTATCAGAAGATACAAATACAGTCCCTAAAGGTCCCAAGCAGGAGAAAAGAAGAAAGCAAACCAATTTAGAAGAAAGCAATATGTATGGAGGGTTTAAATCTTTATTTGGTCCGTTTTAATATCTAATCTTGGTTAGACCTTTATTCAGGTTTTTATGTTTTTCAAAACTGATTTTGGGCAGGCAGACAATTCTGCCTCTCTCTCTCTCTGGGCAGCTTTGCAAGACAGCTTTCCATTGAGGGCATCTTCAGCTCGTTCTCCCATGTAATTTTCTAGGCTGCTGAGGACTTAGGCAGTGTTTATTTTACTCTCCCTTAGACTCTCCTATATTGTCCTCCAAGTCTCTTTTTTAAGTGTGTTGTATTAGTTCAAGATGGAGAAAAAAGGTTGTTTTATTAACGATTTGAATGTTTCAGGTGCTTGAGAAGCCTTTGGCATGACCGAACTTTTCAATATTTGCAGCACATTACAAAACACAGTCCAGATTACATGGAGATTATCCATTTTAGGGATTTATTTCACTGTAGCTATGACTATATTCTGTTCCATAAGTTAAGACATTGCAGACAGTTGTACTGAAATCTGAAATTTTCCCTCATATTAGATACTCTTTCCCACTGGCATGTGGGAGGAAAACATACCCTGGCACAAGGTCTGAATGTGGTTTGACTTTGTTGAGCTGATAATCACTAAAGTCTAATATCTCAAGAGCCAGCATAAAAGTTCACTGTAGTTTATAACTTCATAATTAGCCTGGTAAATTAATTTATTTGTCAGTATAATACAGAACACTTGCTATTTGCACGCCAAGTTGCAGGTTTCACAGTTCATCTGATCGTAATTTGTGTGAAAAAAAAGTGAGATCATCATCTAATGTAGGAAAATGTATATTATTTCCCTGCTTATGCATGTTATAAAAATAGCTGATTCTCTGCAGCCTGGCTGCAAAAATTCACCCCTCATCTGAAGCCAAATACGAGGAATACGAGCTCCACAGGAGACCTACAAATCATTCTGAATGGGAAAAACAAGAAGCAGTTATTTAAACAGCTTTGCAACCAAAGGATATGCTTTAATGAAGTCCTTCCAGGGAAGCAGGCAGCCCTGATGTCCTTGTATGAGCAAAATGTTGGTGAATTTTGATGGTTTGTTTTTAAGGCCAACCAGTCTAGTCACCTTTACCAGGAGGGGCTGTGTCAGTGGGAGCAGAGCTGTGGCAGTTTCTGGTAGCCCTTCCTCCTGTACTGTACGTACCTGAGTAACCATGCAAAGTACCATTAAACTGCCATAAAATGCTTCAATTATTTTAATCCAGCAGGTAAATTACTCCTTTTCTGCTGCACCTCAGTCACTTCCCTCACTGTCCATCAGTGAGTTCTGACGTTTTTGATGTATCTTGGGAAAAACCCATGGTGCAGTGCATGTACAGCAGGCATTATCCAGCCATTTATCTTTGTGCTGAAGCAGCTGTGCTGTGAGTCACACACACAAGACCACCAGTCAGAACCTTCCCTTTGGCTTCAGCAAAATCTTCATTCCCTCACTGCTGTTAGCAATTCTTCCTTCTGAACCTCCTTGATGGTTCACATGCTTCCCATGTTGCCCAACACATTTTCCTTCATCTTTCCTGAACCTACAAACATGTTCCTTGCTTAATATTTTGCAGTTGCACCATTGCCTGATACAGCACCTCCAACATCTTCCTTTTTCACAGAAGCTCCTCCTTCAGAACTTAATGAAATCTACTGAAGTTGGAAATCTGCTGAAAGCTGGAAAGTGAATAGCTTTGTCTCTCTCTTCCATTATCTCATGCTTTGTGTTTAATTCCAGCCTGGTTGAAGAGGACAATGACAGCTTCGGGTGTGATGCTTTGGAGCTGGATGGTAAGCAAGAGGATATCAAGTGTATGGCTGAACTATGGGATCTGTGTAATTAGCTCCCCAGCTACAGAGACTGTCAAATAACCAACTCCTGTTCTAAATAAATGGGACACACAGTCTGAGAATAAATCAAGTCATTTCATCGTACGAGAAAACAAAGGGGCGACTAGTGGTGAGAATGAGAAGGCAGTTGTTCCTGAAGAACTAAGTGGGAAAAAGATTAATGTTTTTTCACTGTGAGGGTGGTCAACACTGCCACAGGTTTGTCCAGAGAGGTTGACTAATCTCCCTCCTTGGAGTTATTCAAAACCCAACCGGCCAATTCCTGAGCAATCTCCTTGACTCTGCACTGAACACACTTTGACTAAACAATCTCCAGAGGTCGCTTCCCACTAGCTGTCCTGTGAGAGTGATTGGGTAGGTCCAGTAGGCAAGACTGGCATTCCTTGTGCCACGTCTGGCATTGCTTGTACCGTGTCCTGTGGATATGAATTGTGCCTCTGAATCAGATATTTCCTTCTTGAGCTTTGGCTGTGATCAATCATTCGTTTTCCCCTTTTTCCTTTGTTGCTTATTCTAGGACTCATTTTTCTTCTTGTTACTCTTTCCAGATGACAGTCATGACAGGCAGTCACACGGAGCTCCTTCGGTGCACTCTTCCTCTTCTTCTCATCAGTCGGAAGGCCTGGATGCCTATGACCTTGAGCATGTCAACTCCATATTTAGGAAGTTCTCTCTGGAAAGGTATTTGAGATGCCAGTTTATCTACCTTAGAAAGAGACTGAGAGGAAAAGCCACTATGGCAGGAACCCTCTATTTGTTGCTGAAGATAAAGTGGCAGGAGTGAAGTCACAAGTTGTTATTTGACACAAACATCTCATGATACTGTGCTGGTTTTTCATGGTGGCAGCAGTATAACATCTTATCCTGGAGTCCTTTCATGTCCTGTAAACCATGAAGGTCATCCTCAAATTTCCAAAACTTCAAGGCAGACAAAATGCTCTAAAGACTTAACTTTATCATTCTGATCTTGCTATCTTGCTGCAAGAAGTTGCTGAGTAGAGTACTGTAAAACACTGACTTAGTCATCCCAGAACACTAGAAGCTGTCCAGATGTCCAGAGCCTGTGCAGGATTTCTTTTAAAGTCCTTAGATTCTAGTGCCTGATAATACTGAAAGCTTATTTATATATCTTTCATTTATCATGCTTTTAACTCGAACTGAGATAACTGTTGCCTCCTTTCGTGAGCACAGGCCCTTTCGTCCCTCTGTCACGTCCGTTGGCCGCATCAGAAACTCGTGCCACATGATCCAGCGTGTCACACTCAACGGGGACAGCCTCAATTCTGAGATCACCCTGGTCGGGGGAAATGACAAAGGGAGCTTCATTAGGTCTGTCAAGACAGGATCACCTGCAGAGAAAGCCGGCCTTCGGGAGGGACACCAAATCCTCCTGGTGAGCGGGATGTCTGTCCACCTACATACGGTGTCCCTGGCATTTCATAAACAAGAGTTCAACAGTGCTTCTGCTAAATTTCTCTCTGCTTATGCAAATTTCTCTCCATTGCCCATGTTCCCAAAACATTTTCCTATTAAAATGCCTCCAAGGGAAAAAACCCCAAACACCCCATAATTTATATTCCCACACTATTTACTCCTGGGAAGCCTGGGGTTGTCAGAGTGCTGTAGTTCTGTGGAGTGCTAGAATTCCTAATTTGAGAGGAAAGAAATTAAATAATTAGAATGTAATCTATATCCTGATAGTGGAGTGTCTGTATTGTTTAATCAGAAAAGGATTATGACACTTTTAAAAAAGGGTATAATTGACTTAGAGATTTAACCTGCACTTTTTTTCCACTCATATCTAGTTGGAGGGCTGCATTAAAGGGGAAAATCAGAGTGTTCCCTTGGATACTTGCACAAAGGAAGAAGTTCACTGGACAATTCAGAGGTGCAGTGGTCCAGTAACACTCCAGTATAAACCAAATCATGAAGGTAAGACCAGAAGTATTTCTTATCTCAAATAGTCCCAAGCCTGTTACTTGTCTGGCGAGAACGACTGAACCAGAACATCCTTTGTATCGGGATAAATCTGGAAAATGCCATTGGTGTTAATTACAGCTCCCCTTTGGAACTGCTCCAGCTTTTAGCCTTGTGACTGAGAACAAAAAAAGCCCATATGTTTGTCACTGCAGGATTCTGAAGAATTTACATGGTGGGCCAATAACAACATGACTCACAAAACACATTCAAGCTTATTTTTATGTACAGTTCTCTGCAGTACAAAGTGGTGAGCTGAGTGATCTTTATCCAGCTGGTCGATTTAGCATTTACCTGATGGAGTTGCCCTGTTTATTACCTTTGTGGCTTTATCTTATCTTTAACAGCTGGAGTTCATGTGTGGTGAACAGAATTTGATTTTAGTGTTCAGGGCCTGTAATGATAATTTCTGTTATGAATCCAAAATTACATTCCAAAATCCATTTTTTACTGGTGTGTATAAATTGGCGTTTGGGGTTTTTTGTACTGGTTAGAGAGTTTCAGCTGCATAGATCACGCAGGAAGTGTTGTCTTTGATTTTCTTTGATGTTTTCAAAGGTAGGAAAGACTGTTGCAATTTTTTTTGAGCACCACTTAACTGCAGATAAAGCATGTTATAGATTCTGGGAGTGCCAATTAGAGCTAATAATACAGGGAATAACTTGTCTTTAAAATTGGTGGCAGAACTCACACTGTACTTATAGGATAAAGCTATAGCTGTGTCTGTGTCTTTGCTGAGAAGTTCTGTTTCACAGGCCATGGGTGGAGCACAATGGAGTTAGTTACCTGAAAATAGCATTATAATGAGAATATTCTCCCAGATCTGATGGCAGCAGCATGAGCTCTCCCTGAGCCAATGCTCCACTAAGTGTGTCTAAGGTGCAGGCCCATAACCTCACCGTAACCAGTGTGACCAGCACCCTGCGAACACAAACCCTCTCTTGGAGGAGCCTCACAAGTTTGTGCTGTGGCTTCTCCCAGGGGATTCCTGGGAATGCAGCAACACCGAGGTGTGAGATCCTGCTTCACCCCTTCCCTCACTGCTGCAGGTTACAGGAAGCTGCTGTCGGAGCTGGATGAAGGGCTGATCACATCGGGGGACTCATTTCACATCCGCCTGAACCTGAACATCTCCAGCCAGCTGGACTGCTGCTCCCTGTCCGTGAAATGTGACGAGATCGTTCACATTCTGGACACCATGTACCAGGGCAGGTGTGAGTGGCTGTGTGCCAGAGTGGATCCCTTCACTGACAGGGACCTGGAAATGGGGACCATCCCCAGCTACAGCAGGTGAGTGTGATGCTGTGTGACCATGACTGACAGCAGTGGCTCTGTAAATAGGGGAATTAATAACTGCTGTAAGGAAAGAGATGTATGTCTTAATTTTTGAGATAAAGGCTGGTGATGTTAAACTGTAGTATGAACTATAAAGCTTTAGAAAGGACACTGCACATGTTACCTGAAGGAACTTGTGCTTTACTCAAAAAGTATCTGATGAAAATATGCCATGGACATTATTTTATCCTTAACTGCACTGTACTCCTGCTCATTATTTTGTTCCTGCATTTGCTGCATGGCTCAGTCAGTCCTCACTGCTCCTTCTGTTTAATCTTTGCTGTAGGCACAGACCCATTACAATCCAGCTTTCTTCTGAGTGGTTTCAAAAATATCTTGATCAATGTGATTCCGTCCTTTCTTTCAGAGCCCAGCAACTCCTTTTGGTGAAGCTGCAGCGGTTGATGCACAGAGGGAGCAAAGATGAGACAGAAAACTCCTATAATACCCTTCGAGCACTCCGGGTAAGTCATCACAAACAGGATCTTTTTAAAAAGAACCTGATACTCCCCTCCTACCTGTTTTTCATTTTTCCTTTTTCATCATCATTTTACAGAAAGTCCTGTTTACACTGTGTAGGTTTTGATTGTGCCAGGCAATGGGCACCTCATGTTTCCTTTAAATAATATTGTCCCTGGCAATGAATGTAGCTCTGACACAGTATTAACCCTTCCAGCTATGAGGGAGTAAACTCCAGAAGTCAAATCTGTTCTGTGTTTTAGTTAATCCTTTTCATTCTTCTCTGACTGTAAACCTCTAATGTACCTTCATATGCACATGAGGAAGAAGCTGTGTCATTGGAGTTAATATTTCTCTCCTATTGTGAACAAGCCTCTAACCCATAGAGCCTGTTATCCCACGTTGGAAAGACCTGGATCTTCCAACTCACATGCTGTGGGGAGAATTGGGATTATCAGGTCTTCACAAACAACAGCCCTTCTGAAAGGAGCCCTTTCTCCTTTTCCAGCAGTGAAAGTAATTTGATTTCTCTTTCTGTAGACCCCAAAATTCCGTCTTTACATAATTAAATCTACCTTCCTGGTGTATTAGTTACCATAAGATATTTTTATAGTCTGGGAGACATAGAGGCTTCTAACATTTGCAGAAACAGGTAGACAGGGCTTGTATTTGATTTCGGTCAATGTCAAGTGTCACACGTTCCTCCTGTACTGTGTCCCCACTGATCAAATGGACAGAGATTCCTGGCAGAGGTGCTACTGAAAGCAAGAGCTTTGCATGCTCTTTCTTCATGCAAAAATTACCTCCTTCTTAGGTGTGGAGAGAGAAGGCTCCTGTGTAAAAAGGAATGTGGAAGAGCAGTAAAAAAGCAGTGTTTCTCAGCATAGGCCAAGCTATCTGCAGTTTGGTTAGAATGCTGTATTTGAGTAGATATCAATCACTATTCCTTTAATTGGAAATACAAAATAATCTGGGTTTGCTTGTTTTGTTTCTCAAATGTTATGATTTTTAAAAAAATAGGATAGGAAGAAAAATTCCTGTATTATTTCTTGATAGAATACATTGCAGCCAGAGGATCCTGCCCAGCAGAACGACCCAAAAACCAGCCCTCGCCTCTCCAGAGCAAGCTTTCTTTTGGGCCAGATTTTACAGGTAATAAAGTTCAAATCCTCAATGAAATGTCTGAAATAGTGGATCTGAACAGTAGATATTCTCAGGCTAACCTAATTCCCCCAGAAATCTCAGCTCAGGAATAAAGGTTGTACTGGACTTTATTCCTATCAAAAAGAGATTTAATACATGAAAGAGCAGGATGGGTTGTGTTTTCTCTGCTGATGTGGGATGTTTCTTTTTAAGAGAATGCCTTCCATTATTGATGTACCTTGAGGAGTCCCACAGGTCTGCCATCAGAGACTGAAATGTGTTGTGCTTGAACCATAAGGAAAAATCCATTGGGCTAAACCAAATCTCCAAGTCTGTGAGATAAGGCTCCATCAGAAAATAGTCCCTTATTGTGGGTCAGTGACTCTGAGCCTGCCAGAGACTGTGTAGGTGAAAGATAAAGTTCTGTGAGGAAAGATGGTTGTGAAGGTTAGCAAATACATAGGAGGAAGAATTAATATTTGGATAGAGGAATAGTTGGGTGGATAAGGAAGGAAAACATGAAGCTTATTTCTCATGTGTAAATTGAGTGTAAAAAGATGCCATTTGGGAGGTTTTAAGTCTCTCTGGCAGAGCAAAGAAGAGGCAATTTGGGTATAAGCTCTGGTACATTTGTACACATACTCTGGGTATGTTACTCTGCTGAGGGCACAGCAATGCTTGTACTGGTGATAGCAGGGAGCTCTGTGAAGAGAAAAACATGCCTCTTAAGAGCAGAGAACAAAACAAGAAATCCCAAAAGGGATTAACAAAGGCTCTGGATCAGATCTATGATATTTAAAGAGTCTTAGAATTCAGTCAACAGATCCTTAGAGTCTTGTCTTTGATAGACATTGGTAATTCAGATCTTGTAAGTAACTAGTGTCAGCTGATGAATACATGGGAGAATAAATAATTCAAGAAATGAGGGTCAAATCTCTTTTTTTTGTTCACCTTCTTAGTTTGTCAGTAGGTCTGAGAACAAATACAAGCGTATGAACAGCAACGAGCGGGTCCGCATCGTCACTGGCTGGCCCTCTGGCCTGGCATGGACCTCATCTGAAGCAAAGAAGCAGCTGCCTGATAAACTAGAAGGTATGGATAGAAAAGAGCTTTTACACACATGGCACTGACACAAAGGCCTGCATGAATACCTACATAACAGCATGGCTGTGAAAAATGTCCCAAGTCTTCCCTATCGCTGTCATTTCTGGTCCACTCTGCAAAAATTCAACAGCATTTGTGATTCAAATTGATTCTGCTAAAAGCTTGGGGCATCAAGAGTTCACGAGCAAGTTTGGGACACTGAAGCTTCCTGTTTATCTGGAAGTTCTTCTTGTTTTTTGTTCAAAAACATTTCACTCAAAGTCAAGCTAACAAGCAGAAAGAGGCTCCAAGCAAGTGTTATGTTGAAGAGATTATGAAATAATCTCTCGAAAGCATAAGGCACTTGAATTATTTAGTATTAGGTTGGACATAAAGCTGCTGCATATATAGTGAAAACAATCCTGGCCAAAGGGAAGGGAGGACCAGTATGACTGACCATGTAATTTCTGGTTCATGTGTTCCTCCTTCTTCTTCTCCAAATATTGATGGAGAGGAAACCAGAGGATGACTGTTCTGTTCTTTACTCAGATTTGGATTCGGAAAGTGAAATCAACAAGAAGCTCAGTCTGATCCCTTATAGCCTGGTGAGACCAATCCACTGTGAGCGCAGGCGCCCCGTGCTTTTCACCCCCACCATGCTTGCCAAGCCCTTGGTACAGAAGCTTCTCAACTCTGGTGGTGCCCTGGAATTCAACATATGCAAGCCAGGTAATGGGATAAAAGAGGGCTGTGACTCTCAACCCTCAGTGTTGGAAATATGAACATATATATGCGTGCACACGTAGGGCCATGAGCATGGGAGAGTTGCTTGAGGTACTTCAAGTCACATCAGAGTGATGTGTAGCTGTAAATCCTACTTTTTTGAGACTATCTGAGATATTTGAATGTTTCTGAGACAGCCAGTGCACATGGTTATGAGATTCTGTGTCTATAAATATTATCCATGTGTATGCTGTGTGGTTGCTAGGCTGCCCCTCAGAGACTGAAATGCTGTGAGTGCTCTTTCTGTTTGCATACTGTTTGCATACTGCATATCTAGGCAATGTGAAATTTTGATTAATTTGTTTCTAGTATTTGCTATTATGAGGAATATCTTCCCTAGAGCGACTTTAGGTTTCTGTCTCACCCAAGCTGTGAAGATTGTGCATTTGATCTACTCGAAAGACTGATTTTCTTCCATGCTAAGTATTTACTATTAAAGCAACATGCAGTAGCGTGATGGCTGGAGGGCAGGATTGTACACAACACAGCATTAAACAGAGCTGACGTTTCATTTTTACACTAATATTGAATACCCACCGCATAGTGTGCAGCCTTACAGTCATCCAGTCAGAGAAACTGAGAAGTTAAGTATTATAATAAATATCCCCTGTCTTGCAACATAAAACAAAAGCTTTGATGTAGAGCTGCAATTCACAAGGGGGCTGGTATCACACATTGCAACCTAAGCCAAATTTTTCTGAAACTTTAAACACAAATGTTGGAACACTAAATCCTTGCTTTAGGATCCTGTACCGAAGAGACCTTCTCTTTTTAGCACTTCTCAGCATCCTCCATCCCTGAACTGTTTCTATATAACATTAGGTGGTTAGAATTGTATTTACTGTTTTAATTTAATGCCTTCATCGTGCTGTAGTAATTGCCCAAGGACTCATTGGTGCAAGATATAGCTGAGATGCTCAGCTGTGATCAGATTAGGCTTTAATTGAATTCAATGGAAGAAATGAAGCAGCTGTTAAGACAATTCATTGCTAGTCTTCCTTCCCTGAACCATCCTTACATCCCACATGAAGTACTACTGGATAGTTTCCTGCATTACAAACTTTATTTTGTCCCCATCCACGTCTCTTTCTAGACATTGTAACAAAGGAGGAGTTCTTAAGGAAGCAAAGGGCAGAGACTGTCATCTTCAGCAGAGAAAAGAACCTGAACACGTATGAATGTATTGTACCTGCCAATATTGAGGCTGTCACTGCCAAGGTGTGTCCCTTCACGAGGCTGTCTGAACCTCTCTGCAATGCCTTAATAAGGGGATGACCAATTTACAGCTGCACATTTTCTCTCTTGCTTGCCTTCAGTCTCAGATTTGCATGTATTCCCCCAAATGGCTTTTGTTTGTGCTCTTGCTTTTCCTTTTCTTTTCCATCCTCAGCCGTATCCTTTTATATCCTCGCTGGTTCCCTGTGATGACCCACATTGATGCAGCAAAATATCCTTGGATTTTCTATGCTCCATCCCTTATTCATTTCCTTTTCCTATCATAAGCATATATGAATACACAGGAGAGTAAGAGATACAAGGACCTAGACAAAGGAAAGGAAAGCCTGAAGCCCAGACATGGGGGTGTACAGGACAAAGATAACAATGCCAAAGACACAGATCTGATGTCGAGAAGATTTAATGCACAGCATAGAAAAAAAGGAGAATTAAAGTGATGTTTTTTTCTCTCACAAGTAGTTGCATTAGATGTTCTCTCTGAACAAAGAGCAAGTCTGTGTGTTTGTGTCTGTATGTAAAACTGGTATTTTATCATATCATAGTTTTCATCTTTAGAGCAAACAATTTCTATTTAAAGCCTTTTAGAAAGCTATTAAGCTCAGCTGGTACTTGACTGACTAGTTTTAAACTAGTAGGAGGAGTTGGATTTTAAATGTATATTTGATTAAAAGGTTTTAAGTCAGTACAATGGTAAATAGAGAGCTTTCCAGCTGACCCCATAAGGGATGGATACCTTTATCTTGAGATTCCACAGCAATGAATGTTCCTTTGTGACACTGCTATGACTTTGTTTTTAGAACAAGCATTGTCTCCTGGAAGCCGGAATAAGCTGCACAAAGGATTTAATCAAAGCCAAGATATATCCTATTGTTCTCTTTATCAGAGTCTCAGAGAAAAACATCAAGAGGTTCAGGTAACATATCAAACCTTTTGCATATTTGATATTCTGTCTTATTCAGGGAATAATTCTCGAGCCCAATAATGTTCTCACTGAGAGAAATAAAGAACCTCGTCTCTCTTAATACATGTGCACTGTTTCCTTCTGTGACTCCTCCCTGAAATGTTACAACCAGGGAAAGCAGGAATTCCCCAAATCTAGCACTTTTTCATTGTCACTGGTAGCAATGAGCATTGTGGGAGGATGCGAGCAAAGAATATGTGGTTTTCTCTGTGCTCAGCACTCCCACAGCATTTCTTAAGGTAATTCTGGCTGGAAGAGGAAAGGTCGTAAACACTTGCACTTCCCCTCTTAAATTGTTTCCCCATAGCAAATATTTTTCCTTGGGGGCAGCATGGAAGGAGAGGGAGGGGTAGACCTGGAGTAGCTGTGTTCTCCACCGCTTTTATTGCTTGTACATAGTTAGTAGGAAATAAATTCTTGATGGGACAGCTGGGACTACAGGATTAACTTAAAATGTATTTTTGGTCTGCTCATTTGATACAGAAAACTCTTGCCAAAGCCAGAGGCTGAGGATGAGTTTTTACGCGTGTGCCGTCAGAAGGAGAAAGAACTGGAGGCACTGCCGTGCCTTTATGCCTCTGTGGAGGCAGATGCGTGGAGCAGTATTGAGGATCTCATCCGAACAATAAAGGACAGGATCGGGGAAGAGCAGCGGAAAACCATCTGGGTAGATGAAGATCAGCTGTGAAAAGCAATAGGTAAAATGGAGCACTTTGGTGACCAAAGGACATGCCCAGGTGGAGCAGGGGCTCAGAGAATTCTTGGATTAGATGCCCAGAGCTCACTCCTGTTTCAGCCTGGCTGTCTGGGGACTTCCTGCTGGCTGGATGAATGAATGGAGGGAACTGGAGCTGTGGTGAGCAGCCAGTGTCTGAGGTGCTGGGATGCAGGGTCAGAGCACAGCCACCACCACAACTTCTGATCCACCAGCATCTCTTAAGAGGCCGCACCCATTTAACACGTGAGGACAAAGACCTTGAGAGGAGCTTGGGGTAATTTATTATATTAAAAATATGGATCTCATTTCGCTCAATGAAAACTTCTGATGAGACCAAATAAGGGGAATCTGAGAGGAATAAAGCATGGGGACTGGGCTACAGGGTATGGAACTGAGATGTGCCCCCCACACGCCCTGAAGTGAGATTCTGAACACACCCTATTGAGGAAGCTGAAGGCTGGTTGGTAGCAGCAGCAACACAACCACCAATGGCTGAAGCAGCTCTGTAGCCCTGTTTCTCCATAAGCATTTCAATCAGAAGATAAGAAAACAGCTATTCTTCTTGGCATTAACTAAAATGAAAACCACAGTTTTATTTTATAGTTTTGCAGGTTTCCTTTGTAGTCTTGGCACTTAGAGGAAAACAGACTCCACTGTCCCAGTGGCACATCAGATCTTTCCAGATCTGCCAATGTTTCATTTAGTTTATCCCTGACTCTGCATCATATTCATTGTACATCTCTCAATTTTAGCATTTTTTTACTGATAGAAAATACCATGGTGCTTTCTCTATTTCTCCACCGAAGTATTTCTCTACAACATTGTCTGCCAACAAGCCTGCTCTCAACAGGAAGGACTGTACTGAGAAGAAGAAAAGGAGAATTTCATAAGCCAGTAATTGCTGTGAATCACTCACTCCTTGACCTCTGTGCTGTGACTGACAGTGAGACCAGTGAGCATCACACTGTGCTGTGGCCAAGTAGGACAATGCTTTCAGAAGTGTGTCCATGGCTAAGGAGACTATGTCCCATTTTCAAAAGCACTTAATTCCTCTGAGAGTTTAAGTTCCACTGATCATGAGTGGGACTTGAACTCCTAAATCTCTTCAGACTTTTAAAATCTTTCCTCTACACATTACACACTGTACTGAGATTGCCAAATCAGTTCAATAAAACTGACCCAATAATAACGACTCATGCAATTGCTGATCTGAAATACAATAAAAATTGGCCTACTCATGAAGAGTTGTACATCCCATTCTCCTTAGGTCCTTCACTCCTTGCCATATCCCTCCCTTTTAAGATGCATTTAATAACAAGTTTACCTTTGCTCCTGTGTTCTTCCCAAGTGCCCCATCTTGGGGCTGCAGGCTGGCATACAGCAGCTGGCAATAACATCCAGTCAGAATCCAAACAAAACATCTGGGCTGGTTGCCCTCACTGGATCAGCTGCTTCCTTTGTCTTTGCAGTGCCCTCGGATGCTGTGGGTGTCTCTCAGGTAGGCTGGGTCACTTCATGTTGCCTTGTGGGATTATGCTTTTCTGTTCTTCTCTTTTATGCACATCATTTTTTAACTAACGGTATTTTCTAGAAGTAATTTATGTCACTTCACATCTAATTTCTGCTGCTGTGTTTCTCAAGTTATTAATGTTTGGAAGACTGTTCATAGAATAGAAATTCTCAGAGAATAGCTCTTTACCTGCTCAATGCCATCTGCTTGGACTGTGTAAGCAGGGAAATACTTCTATGTGCAATTCCTTACAGAAAAAACGGGCTGCACAAACCATTTGCAGCTCCCTCCAGGGCAAAGAGTAACAACCAGTTGAGGTATATATAGAACAAATTGGATAATTCTTCAGAGATCCTCTGTAGCTCAAGCAGAAATAAGAAAGAATCAGTCAGAAGAACTAGGCCTTCCAGGAGCATTTTGCATTCATTCCTAATGTCCTGATAATGCAACCTTGTGTAACAGCTGCCTGTGGTTTGTTCCTGCCCCTCTTGTGAAAGCTTTTGAGTCCAGAGCTGAGCAATGGGAGGGACTGCAGGAACATTTCTCAGCTGCTTCAGCAAGAAGTTCAGCCAGGTCAGTATCAGATGCCTCCAGGAGCAACCAGCTGACTGCTCACCAGACAGAACGTGGAGGATGCCCGTGTCCCACTGGCTGTGCCACAGGGATCAGTACCATCTGCTGGAATGGCTGGAACAGATGGCTCGTGGGGCAGAGGGGATGGAGCATCTCACACTGCCATGGTTGTTTCTGCAGTGATCTTCTCCCGCCACAGCTTTATGTCTGAGCCTTCTTTGCAAGGCCAACAGCTGCAGATGTGATTTATCCCACTTCATTTTTGGAATGGAAAAGGCCGATGCGAAACTCTGGAGGAGTTTCTTTTGCAATGAACAGAGGTACACCTCCAAAGAGCTGTTTGTCTGAATTGCTGTAGATGGCTATCTAAGGGTGAGATGAATTGCCCTCTGGGGGTTTTCACAGACTACAGAGAGAAACCAGAGAATTATCCTGGCCTTTAGCATTTAACTTTTTAATGTGTAATTTAGGACAGCTAAACCACCTTATGGGAAAAGTAGAACTAGAGATTGTGGCAGGGAACAAGAGATCTAATTATTTCTGTGAAACAAGAGAGGAATGAATACATGGAACTGACTTTTCTTCTCCATATCTGAGTACATCTGTAAATTCCCAGCTCTGCAGGTGCTGTAAGGCGTTGTGGTTGTACACTTGTGTGATGTGAAGCATCCAGACCCTGTCAAGAGAAGTTCATGGCACAGCTGTGTGCTTGCAGCCTGCACAACCCTCATGTCTCTGACAGTGGAGAAGGACTGAAAAGTCTATTCCCTCTTGACTTTTGGGTATGATCTCAAAGAGCAAATCTCTGCCTGCAACTGAGCTGCAGAACAGCCACAGAGCTGGAGGGGCCACTGTCATTTACACTGGCTGGGAGGTGCTTCTTGTCGAGATCCAAGTGCTGTTCCTCTGAAATGGAGGAAATTTGAAATATATTTGAACCTTGAAAAGAGGCCATGATTTTCACTAAATGTCAGAGTGCTGGAGTCAGGGTGGATTCCAAGTCCTGAACTGGCAGATTTGAAGTGCAAACTTGGAACTTGGGCTGTAGATCGTTGTGGTATTTTCCATTCTGCTAAATCTCACTTGTGAGGTGTCACTTCAAGCCACTGGCCACTTCCCTTCTCATATAAACATCCCATATACACAAATGTGGGCTCAGCCAGGCACAGCCAGTTTCAGGAGGGATTGTGTTGTTGAAAAATTGGGAACAACAGTTGAGAAAACAAAATGTGAATTGGAAACGTAAATGTTTCCTGTAAACAGTGCCACAGCAGAATCCTAAGCAGACCCGTGAACTCATCAAAGGGTGGGGCAAGTTTGATGTTGGATCTTTCTTTGGGTGGTTTTGTATTGTTATTTGTATTGTATTGCTTGGTTGGTTTTGTGTTGTATTTTGCCTAGTGTTGGGCAGCACTTGATAGGAGATTTGGGATCAATAACTGGACTTGCAGGTACTACCCAAACTCAGATTTTGTCTAAATCAGTCTAACAAAGAAGAAGATGAAGCTGCAGACCTGAGTTTGAACTGGAGGCCACTGTTGTTGACAGCAGAGCTCAGGTCCAGCTGCCTGACAGACCCATGTCTGTAGGACATCCCAGGTGAATATTCTACCCAAGGTGAGCAACGCTGACAACACAACCCATTTTAAATCCCTCATGGTTTTTAATTGAAGCCTGGGAACGTTTCTCAGCAATTTGTATTTTAAGTTAAAAGGAAGGTAACAGGAAGTCTGGAAATTGCCCTGTGTTGGGTTAGTTGCTTTTGCTGTAAAAGGAGTAAAACACAGAACAATAACTGCCTTTCAAAATGGATTATTTGAAAACTACTTCTTCTTGCATTTAAGAGCTCACAAGAGCTTGTTGGAAAATTTTTCAGATGTAGATTGTTCTTTTGAAAATGTCATTGAAAAATTGCCCACTAGAAAATGCAATTGGAAATTTTTTCAATAGAATATTGTTCTGTTAGAAAACATGTTTTCATCTAAGTCAATTGTCTGCGGAAATGTTTCCGTTCTAACATTTAATTTTCTAAAAATTTAAAGTATTTCCATAATACTCAGGCAGACCTCTTCAATGTGCCACATATTTTCAATCTTTTCCCTGAAAGCATTTTTAAAATTTTTTTTACAATTGAAATATTTTCAAAAGACTACATTTGAACATTTGTTGTATTTGATATTTATACACTAAAAAATGGTGGAAGTAGTGGTTTATAGCTCTCGGATGTGATATGATGTCTGTGATCACGAGAGAAAAATCAAACTCAGTCTGGCTTTGTGTTTTGTTTAACTCTGCTGCTAGAATGATGGATTATATAAGTCAGTATCATGCAGTTCAGCACATTGGGGAATTGTTGCAGGTAAAAATTTCATGCAAACTTTATTACACGGAATTGGATATTCCTTTGAATCCGAATTCTGGCTGGAGGCAAAGCTGTCAATCGGTCGGGCTGCAGCACAGACGGCTCTGGCAGCACCATTTGCAAAGGGGTAGGAACACACACAAAGCAGACTTGTGCCTACAAACTTCAAGTGGAGATGGATGCCAAAGCTGGAAAAATGCCTGTGAACCTGTTAAAGGTTTCTGTTTTCTTTTATGCCAAGCTATTTTCATGGCCTAGGGTTGGAAAACTCGGCAGCAAGGATGGAGTCAGTGGCACTGCTCAGGCTGAGCCCCGGAGCTGCCACGAGGCTTTCAGCACTGCAGGCTGGGCTGTCTAAGCAGCATTTGTTATTACACTGTTCCCTGGAGACTGGAAAAGCAAGGCACAGAAGTTTGGGGCTTCTGGGAAAGCTGCATTCTAGGATTTTGCAATTATTTGTATTGTGTACTCCAAGTAATTCATCCTTAATCAGCTTAGACCGTGAAAATGTCTTCCCCTTTGGTGCACTTTCTATCTCCCTTGCTCTCATTCAATTCTGAGAATTGAATATGTAGCGTCTCACAAAGAGGTACATACATGATTTCAACCAAGAGATTGTGCTTCACTTGTTGTAAGTTACTTTGTTTTCCCCATTTCTCCTGCTTGCTCAGTTTCCAGAGTTGTTTGCCCTCCACTCAGTGTAGCATCCAGGATTCACAGCCCTGAGATCCTTCTTCAGAGCACTGCTCTGTGCACGTGTCTAGTGCACTGAAGGATTTAGGAAAGGCTGCAAATTGAAGCTGTAATTTCAGAAAAACCTTGTGCTTTTCCAGACTCATCTATAGATGAAGAAGGAGGCTCTCCCATGGATCAAGGCAATGTGCCTTTTGGCTTTGGAGACCAAATCCAGTGTGATTTTTGTTTCAACCAGAGTAAATATGTCTCTTTAGCTCTGACAGCTTGGATGGCAGCGCAGTCATTGCCTGGGACATCCCCCTGGCATAGCAGGAGTTACACTGGCACTGCTGTGCTGGAGTCCTGCCCACACAGTACCTGCAGGATCTGGGGTAACCATTCTGTCCAACTCTTTCCTGAACAGGAAACCTAACTGAGCCAAGGCAGAGCTGAAAGACTACGACACAAAATTTCTTCCCATATCCTTCAGGTACTGCAGAATTCTGCTGCGTTCCCAGAAATCACACTTGATATCTCTGTAAAACTGTCTATCCCTCGGGGACAATCCTGGACCCAAACATTGGAGGATTTTGTGCCATTCTCACAGGATTTCTCCTCGATTCCTTGAGGCTGCAAAAGCAAACAGAACACCTCCCCTCCCTGCAGTTTTCATCAGTAGAACTAATGCTGCTTTCTAAGAAGGTGCTGTTAATGTCTTAGTACAGATGGAGCAGGCAGACATCAAGCTCAGGGGGTTTGTCCACATGGCCAGTGACATGACCTTGCTCCCTCAGGCTGTGCTGCTCCAGTCTCAAGGCTCTGAATGTGAGTGTAATGTCATCTGGCAGCTCTATCACAGGTCTGAGTGGTGCTTGCATTAAGTGGTGAGATTTCTAGTTTGATTCGAGAACCCTACCAGTAAGCCAAGTTAGAACAACAGGAAGCTCATCCACCCTTCCTCCCCCACCTCCTTTTTTTCTGTTCCTCTGCTGCAGAAACTGTCTGATGTTCAGATCAGAGGCTCTCCAGGGTTAAATGCACCATTAGTCACTGGAAAAAAAGGAAAAAACAGACCCTTTAAAAGCAGATGGTAGATGATAGAGAACCTGTTTGAGAGTAACTATCTACAACAGCATGTCTGCTTCATCAGATATTAGCATCAAAAGCTGTCTGACAATTTAGCAACAAACAGGGATATTGATTTTCTTCCAAAGTGCAGATGCAGAAAGACAAAGATGGAGAGATGGCTCTTTCACAGGATCCCCATCATGCCTGGGCAAAGGTGAGGCAGCAAAGTACCTGCAGCCCCCAGCCCCATCAGTGTGGTCAGAACTTATGGGGGGATTCATGGGATAGATGCACTCCAGGCTCGTCAGGAGGCTGTGCAGAATGGAGGGTTACCATCCCAGGGATGAAGAACTGGCGCCAGGGCCAGGACCAGGCTGCTCCCACCTGGGAAAACGGGATGCAGTGCAGAACAGTGGAGCTGAGATGAAGTGTGGAAGAGATGTGGGATGCACCTTGCCTCCCTTGCTGCAAAGCAACCAGAACAGTAATAGCTACCACTCTACCCGTCCCTTTCTCAGGAGCAGCAGCCATCCTGACATTTCAAGGCACTGCCAAAATAGTCACTGTGCTACCTCGGCAATCTGGAAAAGTTCCACCTGAGAATTAAGAGTTTATTCCCTCTCCCATTACCTTCTTTTTCACGAGTTCGTAGCAAATCATCCTCGTGACCATCAGTTGGCCCTTGGAACCATTTCTTGATGACAAGTGTGTGGTATATCCAGTTCTTTGGACAACACTTCCCTTCTTCTGATTTAAATTCACTGCAGCCAGTGGTCTCACATCAATTATGTACACTCCTCCTTGTCTTTGTGTCTGAAATATCAGTGAATCTGATAATTTTTGCTCACAGAGGTGGGGAACTGACAAGGATCTCTGGCACAGCCTGCAGTGATTGCATCTACCAAGGCATTAGCAAAACAGCAAGGAAACAGAAACAGACACTGACACTTGCTGAAGTCCAGCCCTGTCCTCAAACCCTGGCATTCAGAGAGTAACTCCCAACAAAGTGCTCAGGAAAGCACCAGGGCACATCAGGACAGTGCTCTGGAAGGGCTGCACAAGGCTCATCTCTAGCCATGGTCATGGGGACATTCAGAATGTTCAGGAAAGAAAAAAACATGCTAAGGAATAAAGAATAACTCATAATTAAACTGATTGATTCCTGGCATAAACAGACACAATTCCATTAGCTTTCAGTTCTGTCTAAATATGCACCAGAAGGAACTAAGCTGGATATCGACTCTGACCTAGTTGGGATTCTTCATACTAACGTTACTATATTGTTAAAATACTGTTTTGAGAGCCAATTTTGACCTGTTCCCTTCATTTCTGCACCCTAGAAAAGCCAGTGGGGTAAACTTCTATTAAATTAACATGAAAAATTGACGTGTGGTTCTAAGTGCACATTTATAAATGTAACATCAAATCCAGTGGCTGGCAACAGCTGCTTTCCCAAAGAGCTCTGCCCTCTGAGCCCTGTGGTGGCCGTGGGCTCCCTGACCAGCCTCCTGAATCAGTCCAGCACCTTCCAAACACAACCTTGTGCCGGGCAGATTCAGCTTTGTCACTGTGTCAGGTCTGCAGCGTTTACTTCGCTGTACTCTGGTGCTGAGCTGATTTGCTCATTATCAGATTGCTGTTTATTAATCAAAGCAGTAACAATGGGATGGAGAAGCTGGATTACAGCACAGACAGTGCTTCATTTGTTCCAATTGATTTTCCTATCACATTTTATTACTACTATTTACTCTGTATGCCTTGGGAAGATTGAACTGCACTGTGCAGTAGGGGTATGTATTTGAATTTCTCTTCTCTTTAGCTTTTGCTATTTCTGTGGCAATAGTCAGAACACTGGGTTCTTCCAGCAGCTAAGCCATGACCTTCTCTGCCGTAGAACAGCATATGGAGATTTGATGATAATGAAACTCCACCAGTATGTGAAGTGCTGCAGGTGGAGTCCAAGGGAAAGCCATGAGAGTCATGGATGCCAAGCACAAATTAGCTCTCCAAGATGACACCTTACAGATCCTCAGCACTGACCAGAACCACCGCTGGGGCAGGTACAAGCATGGAGAACAACCACAGGCTTAGGCTGGGACAATCAGGTGCTGTCAGGGTGAGCTCTTGTCTTTCAGTAAAACGAACAGCGCTGATGGTGATGATGTTTTTTCCTTCTCCTTCCCAGCTCTTCTCTAATGTCTTAGATCGCTGCTCACAAGCTGGATCTTGCAGACTTCAGTCAGCACATCCAAGCCACCAGGGAAGAGCAGATGCTTTCTGTCAGGAGGCACGTGGTGCTTTATGGAAGCTGACGTGTGGGTCAACACAAAGACACAGGATGGCACACGCTGTAAGATTGCATTAATCATCTCCTTGCCATTAACAAGGCTCACTGGGAACCAAAAGCAACTTAAAAACAGCCCGAAAAACTATCAGAATCTGTGGTGAATCTCCTATTTTCAGCACAGCAGGGATTTCACTCTAGAGATTTATAAGCGTTTGAACTGTATTTACTCTGAAATTGCCCCATTCAGTGAGTACAACAGGAAATTCATGGTTGGCTGCAACTGTAGGTGTGAGATGCAGTTGCGTGGGGAGTGATGAGAATATCTGTTTAACAAAAGCTTTGTTTTCTACACTAATTTTAGAATTAGCCCAGTTGAGGAGTGAGGAGGAGGCAGCTCACAGGTGGTAGCACGTGGCATTAATGAAGTTCAAAACACAAACCACAGTCAGTCAGCTGAGCCGAAAATTTCCGTCGGCTCCTCTCTGTTACTGGAAATGTGAGAGTCCCTCACACAGGAATTTGTTTCCTATCATGTGTTTTATCTTGCCGAGATGCTGTTTTGTGACTTAGGATGCGTGTGCGTGTGCAAACACACACCTGTGTGCACCACACAGCAGAAGGAGTCTACACAGACGTGCAACATCATTCTCCTTGGAAATGTGCCACATGACATGAGGTAGAATTGCTTTTTTTTTCCCCCCCGAACTGCCTCTTTTGTCCTACTAGCAGAAGCTTTTGGTGTTCAGAGCTGAGCTGTAGTGCCCTGGCCCCTCTCTGAAGTACATCCATACACTTGTCAGTGGGCCAGTAGTGCCTCAGTGACTTGGAGTTCAGCTCATGGCTCCCTGTCCTCCTGCAGCTCATGACCTTGAGTTGCACCAAATAATTATTTTCTCTCTGGGTTTTTTTTTCAGCAGAAGTGGGGGTAATAGAATGATTGTAAAATAGGCCACTAGGCCACTAGGGGTGAAGTGAAAACGAAAATAATGCCACCGACGGGAACATTTTTTGGTCACACTTAAGGTCACAGTGAGATAAAGGGTGAGGAAATCCCAGCCTGAGAGTTTAACATCACAAATGGTTTCTGCAGGCACAGATTGTGAGTGACGGGAGGGGGTGAGGAGGAAAGGAGGGGAATGTGCAGGCACTGCGAGTGGATTTAACCAGGACTAAGTTCAGATACCTGGAGCAGTCACTCGAGCAGTATTGATCAGAGTGGAAACATTAAGTATCTCTGTTAATCTGGCACTCTTTCATTCCTGCTGCATTATTACTGTTATTAGAACCTGTGATTTACCGTGTCAAGCCTGGATCAAATTCAGCAGCTGTATTTCTCCAGATTATTTTTGCACTCTTCCTTACTGAAGCGCAGTGATGGCAGCAGAAGTTTTACAGCTTTTCCAAGGAATGATGTCTCCCTCCAGTGGAGATGGGAAACAGCTTGGGCTCCCAAAATCAGTCGGGGCATGTGAGTCTGGGTCAATGAGTGAGCAAGACAACACCCTTCCATGTGTAATAAGTTTTTGAAGAAGGAAATGACTCTTCACTATTAGTCACCTCTTTTTATAACGTTTCTCCCAGTAGAACCAAACCTCATTGAAAACCCTCTCTTTTATAGCAAATCTCATTTAAATACTGCTTGTTTTATCAAAATAGTTTAATACATGCCAACAGCAGTGAATCCCCCCTCAATTTGCATGTTTTATTATTTGAGTAGTAGTAGTTTCTATCTGCTGAGTCCCAAGTTGTACAAGAAGATACTGGGTTGGATCCCATCACTCTGTGGCATAAGGTAATACAGTGCTCTAGACATTTGGCAGTAAAAAAATCCCTTTGGATTAAGCTGTTTTCAGTTCAGAAGAGACATGTCCGAGCCCTGGTCACCTTGTAACAGAAAGCCATATGACACAAGTGCACTGGGGTGAAGAGATATTGATTTACCTTCTGTAGAATAAATGTAAAGTCAAAAGTCAGAGCATTTTTCAGCACCTCTGTAGTACTCTGCCTGATTGGTGTGACCCTGGCTGCGAGCCCCATGTCTCAGACCTTCCACAATCCATTCCACAACTTTCTAATCATTCCCAAATTGCAGATTCATATTTTCAGTTGCCAAATTTGTGTGGCCTGTGTTGTGAGCCACAAGTGCTCCCTTATTCATCCATTTTGTTCTCCTTACTCAAGTTCTCTGTTTTTCTTCTCTCCCTGTTCACATTTCATATTTGAGATGAACTTCATAAGCCACTTCTCTTTACCTCCCTAGGCCTTACTGCAGCCCCAACAGACACAGTGAAATATTAAAAAGGATATTAAAATAGCAGAGTGATGCCTTCACCGTGGGAACTGGCAAGAAACATTATTCTATTTAAACTAGTATTTAGTATTAATTATGCTTTTCCTTCCAGTAGTGAATAACCACTCAGGGCTGAAATTGGAAGACTTGCTCAGAAAGGGTTCTGTGGGATTATTTAGTTATAATGTCAGTGGTGCTTGTAGTTACCTTTCTGCTGATTTCATGCCAAAACCATGGGCAGTGATGACCCGAGTACCAGCTAAACAGTTTCCCTTCTTCTGAGCATCATAAAGGGGTTAGAGAAAACATATTGGAGCATTTTCTTTCTGAGGTCTTTTTATCAGAACTGTGATATAGAGCAGCTTTCTCCAGTTCTCACTGTATCACAACTGTTTCCTAAAATATTAATTTTTTAAAGAAAATATTATCCTGTCTGTTTCAGGAGAATGTACTCTCCATCTGTTTATTTTAGGTTTCTGGTTGTACTTCTGCCCAGTCAACCACAAATACTCATTGTATGTTTCTTCCTTCTTCTAGCCAAGGTTATAAATTAAAATTCAATTTCATTAAAATTGTAAGTAATCACTCTCTGGCTCTCATTAGGAATGATTCGGTGCAGGGGGATCCCGGCTGCTCCCACAACTGTAATTCAATTGGACTCACCAGCTCTTGTTCACAAATCGCTTGAGTTGCACTTTCTTCCCAAATTTATGGCATCAGCACTGTCCAGAGGTTGAATTACAGCTGCAGGTTTGATCAGGGACTGCATTATTCTGCATCTAATCCCTGCATTCTGACAGTGGCGGGGGGAGCACTGTTGTTTTACAGGAACTGTGCATTGTTCCTCTCCTTTATGTCGGGGGCTGAATTGCCTTTGGAATCAGGGAACTGTCAGCCCAAAGCTACAAGCAAACAACAAGCTCCAGATGACACGGTGTATAAATAACAAACATGGAGACAGTCAAAAGCCAGCACTCCTTCCTCTGCACTCTCCTAAATTACTGGAATGGTGATTGACCACAGCCTGTGCTCTTGCATCAGCAGATGCCATCGGAATATATTGATGCTCTCTGAATATATTGTTGAAATGCAACTCCCAGCTTTTACCCAAAATAAGGAGTGTTGATATTCACTGGTGGCAGCAAGTCACTTACACATTGATTAAATATTTCAGCCAGAAGCCATGTTCATGCATTCATTCACATCCAAGCCTTTCCTCTTGAGCAGTGATCTGCAGCCTACGGCATTCTTGGCAAAAGGGATCTGGAGTGGCATGCAGCAGGACAAGAGGATGTCACCATCAGCTGACAGACAGGACTTTGCCTCCTGCAAGGCAATGTACCCCCAAACCCATTGGTATCCAGGGTTTAAACCCAGTGGGAGACAGAAGCCTTTATCCCTCCTAGAAACACCATCCTCCAGCTGACTGAGGCAGGGACTGGCAGCTCTTAGTTTGGAATTGATCTTCCTCAGGACTAGAGGAACGTGCCCCAGGCACATCCAACCTCGGATCAGACCAGGGGGAAAAGGTGCATTGAAGCAGCTTTGGAAGCTTCTCCTGCTTTAACACCCACCTGAGTGTGATCCAACAACACAGAGCAGAGCCCCAGCCAGTGTGTATCAGTATCTACTGCTCACTTAATTGACCTTTACTGTTAAATCATTAATGGAAATCACTGAACACGGGGCAATAAGGTGGTTTTACCACTGTTCTGCTGCTTGTGGCTTCTGCTAATTTTCTGGTGTAGTTTTGCTTGTTTAAATAACAAAATCTGTCATCTTCTAGTTTTGCACAAATCCTGGGAGGCAAATTAGAAGAGATGTGGAGCAATTCCCATTGACTTTAATGAGGGTTGTGGTTTTTAAAAACTACATTAGGAGGAAATCTAAGGTTCTTTTATTTCTTTATGCAACCTTGCCTTTTTTATATGCTTTGTGGTTGGAAAGACTCTGACAGGAGACAGGCTATGGGAAATGTCTGCTTTCATACAACAACTCAGAGTAGCAGCATTTGGCTGCTGGACTGCAGCTTTCAGCTGAGCTGTCTGCATCACCTGTTGTGTCAGTCCCCTGGGGCTGCAGATCCCCCTGCAAGATCCTCAGGCAGTTTCCCAGGTGCGTTCCAACATGTTTTCAGTGTATTTTAGTTCCTTCATTTGTCCATTTTTTGTTCCTTTTCAAACTGAAATATATTTTTTTCCATTCCTAATTAACTCCCTGCCACCCTACTTGTGGTAAAACCTGATTTATTTCTCTTTTTCTGCACTGAGAGGACAGAATACTTAATCTCCTCTGGGTGGACGCTGAAACACTGTCTGAATAAAATGCTGATCACTCATCTGGTTAGCTCCTGCCAGCTCTTCTCTGCATTCCTGCCACCTGGGTTTTGCATCATTTGCTATCGTTTCTTTAAATGACAGAGTCCCTTCCTTCTCCATTTTTTGGAGAGAAATAATTCCTAAATTAGTCGGTACTCACATTTAGGTGTGGTATGAGTGTTTATTCTTTCATATTATCTGTCAGACCATGAATATTCAAAGGCTAAAAAGGAGTGTTTGGATAAACACTTAAAACGGTTATTAAGCAAATGTCTGCAATTTATTGCACTTGCTGTTGTTTCGGGGCATTACTGTTTTATGGACAGGGAGCAGCTTTTTTTATGAAGGTCCACTTGGTAGCTGCAGAGGAATAAAGAAAGCTTGGGATCCTCCCATTCAGGGAGCAATGAATAAATATGTTGTCGGAACAAACAAATATTAGCATTTTGAAAGCCTCCGTGTTTGATGCCCATCTGCAGAGTAAAGGATGAATCCCAGCTATGTGTGCATGCGTGCATTCACGTTTGCAGGGGCAAACACTCACTGTAAGTGCCAACGGGTTTTTTTGCACATCTTCAAAATATTCGTGCAAAAAGTGGAAAGAGGAGAGATTGCCCGTCTGTGATGGGAGTGGCAAATGCTGTGGGCAGGATGCACAGATGCTGAGGGAAGGGAGCCAGGTGAAGGAGGCGAAGAATCCAGGCTTTTCTTCTTCACGCTGAAGCCTTGAGAGGCCCATTTAGTGACACCTCTAATGACACTTTTCAGATGCACATCCATTCTGCCTCACCTTTGAAACTCACCCGGGGCTGAGGAACTTCACAGTGGATTCAGGGAGGGCTGGAGCCTGTTAGTGATCCCAGGCAAATACTGGGGACTCTGTTCCATTTATTCATCCTAAAGTGTAGGTGTTAAGAAATATGAGGCAGCTAAGTGGGTGACAGGCATCTGCATGCGTCACCTCAGCAATTCAGGTTCACAGAGAGCCTTGGAGTAGGATTGCAAAAATTGCATCATTTGTAACCTTTTCAGCACCAGCCTTTTTAAAAACAAACTGTAACCAACAGCTTTCCTTCAGACATGAAGAGAATAACTAAAGAGAACATCTGTTTTCCCTTTAGATGTGGAACTGCAATAGCAAGTCATGCATAAATTTTATTAAGGCTTGCTAATTTCCGATGAGTTTTGGGAGATACATGTTACCCATAGAGATATTTGGCTCTGCATCACCAGATGAAAAGCCATTTTAAAAACAACGCAGAAAGAATGGGCATAGCTTGGCAGCAATTGTGTTAGGTTCTGTTCTCAGGGCTTTGGCTCTTTTGGGGCACTCCTAAGATTTGTGCCTTTTTTTCCCCCTCAATGTCACTCATCTTGTTTTCCAATTACTTTATGACATAGATGACTAAAAAAAAGTGTGTGAATTGACAGAGCTACTCGGTGCCTAGGACTTCAAATCAGAGTCCAAATGCTTTTGGGACTTTTAAAGTTGTTCCTGCAATGCCAAACTTTTTGTATACACCAGGAACACGTACTTGAGGCAGCGTGAGCCTGTTCTGTCCCTTTGTGCTCTAGGAATGTGCTAGATTTAAAACTCATAATCAGGGGCTGTTGAGACAGCCCCACTCTGATCCCAGAATCTTGTCCAGATTCTGTACCCTCTGAAGAAACACCTCGGAACAGGACTTCAATTTCTGGTCTTTCTGTACTCTCAGAACCAAGGTACATCATCCCAGTGTGTAATCACAGTAACTTCATAGGATTCCAGAATGGTTTGGGTTGGAATGGACCTTAAAGATCCTCTCATTCCAATCCCTCTACTGTGGGCAGGGACACCTTCCACTAGCCCAGGTTGCTCCAAGCCTTGTCCATCTGGCCTTGGACACTTCCAGGGATGGGGCAGCCACAGCATCTCTGGGCAACCTGTGCCAGGGCCTCACTGCCCTCACAGAGAAGAATTTTTTGCTAGTATCCAATCTTCACACCAAGAACTGCAGGATGCTTGGCAGGACATGCCTGGCATTACACAGATCATGCCTTGTTGCATGAAATAAGTAGAAAAGTCACAATCTGGGTTCAAAATATGCTTGTCTTCTCTCAATAATTAATTGTTTGGGGATTAATATGAGGGTTTGTGTTTTGATAGTAAACTAATCCATTTGCTGGCTGGTGTGTAATGAAGGAGAACAGGCTGCTGTCAAGCAGTTTGAAAATAGTGAAAATTAACTCTATGAAGTGTCACGACACATATTTTTTGTCTATGAGTAATGCGTCTTCTGCGGGACAGAAGATGAAAATATCACACGGAAAAGACAAATTATTGGCTACCAATTTAATAAAAGAAGGAGGGCTACATGGCTTTGGTGTAGTTTGGCATTTTTACTGCTCAGCAGCAGCTGGGCTGGGCCACTGCAAGAGAATCTCCCCAGGAATAACTTGCACCCACTACCCATCTTTTCCATGTGACTCCTTGTTAAAAGGGAGTCCCCATCTTCTTTGTAGCCATCCTTTTAACACTGGAATGTGGTGGTAAGGTGTTCACTCAGCCTTCTTTCCTCAAGTTAGAATAAACCCAGTTCTCTCAGACCTTCCAATGACATCAAAAAAGACAAGGCAAATGCTGGGATACAAACTTACTAGGAAATGTATTCCTGGGAAGCCTAACTACCTCAGTTTTCTTTGGCTTCACGGGAGTTAAGACTGCAATCACTGCAAAAAACTGGGATCTCTCAGAAAGAGTGTGTTAAAATAGGGATCATAAAGTCTCGCAGATAACAGGCAGCCAAGGGCTCGATACCTACAGCAAAAAACCCTAATATATTCATACCAGAAGGTTCCCATATACTTAATGATGTTACTAGAAAATGGTTGATCTGTTTGAACTGTTCTTGTTTCATTTCTCCACAGGAGAATATTAGTCCCTTTGCCTCTCTCCACTTTTTCATTCTGCCATAGGGAGTTGTGCAGAGAGAAGGCCATTGAAAAAGCCATATAAAACCTCGAGAATGCAATAAGCAGAACATGGCACTTTTAACACAACAAAACTGCCAGCTTAGGTAAGGGCTTGAAGTGCACATAAACTCCAGCACCTCCTCAGGCAAAGAGAGTCACAGTCTCAACAGAGTCGCAGCAAAAGGAGTTTAGATCATAAATGTTCTTCAGATCTACAGGCTTTGCTACCTGAATGCACAACAAGCAATTCAAGGGCCCAGACGTCTTCAAATAAACCAGGCTAAGCCAGGAGTGCGTCTGCCCTGTGGAGTAACAGTTCAATATTCTGAGTTTGCTCACCCAGCACAGTGGTCAGACAGGACAAGGTGGGTGATTTATCACCTCAGGGCATGTCCAGGTCACAGCCATGTCCCCAGCATGGACAAACAGTTTTTAATATTTACAGGGTCCATTAGCTGCACTCTCAGCTGAAGTAGTAGCAGGTCCTTCACACTGGGGCTCCTCCACTGATGTTGATAATATGGATTCAGAAGAGACAACAGAGTTTTAAGGGGTGGGACACACTGAGTAAAGAATGGGCCATTGTCCCTCAGCACGGAACCCACCGAGGCTGTGGGAATAAACAGAATTCTGATTTGTCCTGCTCTCCGAGCAGCTTCTGAATGATCAGACAAGGAACTGCAGTGCTGCGGGGGATGGAGGGAGGGGTGGACCCTTTTCCTTTTGACAGTTAGATGTGAGCCATTAAAAGCTGCTTTCATGGATGAATGCATGGAGAACTAAGGACGTCTGGTAAGTGATTTATTTGATTAGTTTATTGTATGCCATAATGTCACTCTCCCGGATGAAGCAGGAGCTGGAGCTGGGCTTGGTGGTTCTTTGAGTTCCCTGCCAAAAGCCCTCAGAAACTCAGAAGTCTGAAGAGGACCTCAAGGAGGGCACAGACAAAGCTGAGAGGACAGGAGAAACAGCTAACCAGCAAACACCGCTCTGCGCCCTCCACAGTTCCACAGGGCCTGATGATTGCCAGGCAGTTTAACATCTGTGGATTCCAGCGGGAGTCCTGAACGCTCAGCTGTCCTTAAAATCAGGCCCGCAGAGTCCGGGGGAGTTCAGGCTCTGTTCGTCTCCATCCCACCGCTGTGACAGGGCTCCGGCAGGGCAAGGGTGACATCCAGTGGGGAACCCCCGAACTACAGCAGCACTTTTTACTTGGAATGAGACTCCGCAACTCCTGAGCCTCCAGCTACAGTCACCGAAAGGTGAGATCCTGGAAGGGAAAATAAATGTTGAGGAAATGGTCTGTAGTGAACGGCTCATGACTAAGAGTCTTGTGCTCTTCTTCTCCTGAAATCTGCACCACATAAAGGTCTTTTGAAGAGTCTCTTCTTGCCGGGGAGGAAAAAGAATCACAGAATTTGTAAGGTTGGACAAGACCACAGGTACCAACCTATCACCTGTTACTTAACCTGTTGTCATCCTGCTACCAACACACCATCCTACCAACAGAGTTACTCTTTGGGGAAGTGTTTGCAACAGCATCTCAGTGGGATAAATGTTCGCACAGGATTGTCACTCCCAGCTAAAGTTTTCTTTACTTGTTTCTATTCTAAACCTGTGGCTCCCTGATCTTTTGGGATATCTCAATGCCTACAAAAAGGCTGCAGAGGGGCTTTTCAAGAGGGAGTGCGGTGTCAGGACGAGGGGGAATGGCTTTAAGCTGAAAGGACATAGATTTAGACTGGACATTAGGAGGAAATCCTTCCCTGTGAGGGCGGTGAGGCCCCGGCACACGTTTCCCAGAGCAGCTGTGGCTCAGCCTGGATGGGGATGTGGGATGTGGCCTGGACAGGCTGAGAGCAGCTCCGGAGGGTAGCGGGGCTTGAGGGGACAGGTCCCTGCTGGGTTTACACCCGGCTGGGTTGGGCACTGCGGGTGCTGCGCTGGTATGATCATATGCGCCCGCTGTGACGTCAGTGATGTTCCGTTACGTCACCTCATGACTTAGTGCGACCGGGCCACTCCGGTGCGAACGAACCCCGCTGGTTGTCAATGTCCCCAACACTTCGCTAATGCCGTGCCCATTCCCGCGGGCTCGGGATGGGGAAGGGACCGCCCGGAGCCCCCGCGCCCCCCCCGCCATCCCGGAACCCGCCGTGACGTCACGACCCGNCCCGCCGTGACGTCACGTCCCGCCTCCTCCTCAGCCCCGGGCCCCGCCCCCTGCACCGCCCGCCCCGCCTTGCCCGGAGCCGAGTCGCCCTCTTAGCCCCGCCCCACGCGCCGGCTCCTCCAATTGGAGGCGAGAGACGTTGACCGACAG